>CALNXI010000117.1:143447-195283 GCA_942486025.1 Porites evermanni | reverse complement strand
GGACTGTTTTTTAAGAGGTTGTGGAAAACGGGTGGTGTTTTTTTTGGGGGTTTTTTTTTGTGCCGGGGTTTTTTTGGGTTTTTGTGGGGGGCCCCGGGGTTTTTTTTGGGGTTTGCTTTTTGGTCTTTTTTAAAAGGGCCCCCCCCCCCCCCTGAAAACTCGGGGGCCCCCCCCCCCCCCCCCTGGGCTTATAGTCTTCTCGAGGAAGGCTGGCCTTGTTCGGTCGATGTTATTTAGTGTCAACACGTCACGAAATCCTATCTAACATCGACCAAAACCTAACCAGAACTCGGCTAAATCACACGTGAGTGTGAATCCCACCCCAGTTTTATTGCTGTCATTTGAGTCTCAAACAATAGTTTTCCAGCTTTTCGACTTTCACCTAAGACCTCGTCTGGTCTCAATCCTTTATTGTAGTAATAACGTCGTGGTTTGCAATCGCGCTGGATGAGATAAGAACTAGACGGATTTTAAGAGAAAAGGCGGACTGCAATTCAAGCAGTCTACAAATACCACAGGGAGCCAGAACGCTGTATTAGCTAATAGAAAAAATTGGATGTATTTACGCTGTATTAGCTAATAAAATAATAAGATGCATTTTCCTTTGTTCCTGTGTCTTTATGAGTCGTTTTGGAAGGGATTTAAATCCGATAAGAGACGGTTAACGTAGACTGTTCACATTCCTCTATTTTCCCGCGAGATCATCGAGATCGAGCGCTTTGCGTTACCGGCTGCCATCTTGCATGAGTGTCAAAACTACTTAGGGGCCGGGGGCGATTTGGGAGGAAAGGAGAAAAATAGAGGGACCTCTATTTTTCTCTCCCCCCCTCCCCCCGAGCTATAATCCCCGACGCCCGCCCCCTCGGTACATTTGAAAATCAAGATAGCCGTGACGGTAAGACGCGGTATATCTAAACGATCTCACGAATAAGACGCTCAAGTTTCGTCTCACGTTTCTAATATTGTCATGTTAACTACTAACTCTCGTTCGCCTTGGGAGATGATCTCGGGTTTTAATTTAAGAGGAAAGTTAATAGTTAACAATATTAGAAAAGTGAGACGAAACATAATATTTACGACGCGCCAGACAAGCAAACGCATTTGATAACCAGCAATGTTAACCGTCTCTGATCGGATTCAAATCCCTTCCAAAACAACTCGTAAAGACACAGGAACAAAGGTAAATACATATTATTATATTATTAGCTAATACAGCGTAAATACATCTAACTATTCTATTAGCTAACACAGCGCTCGGGTTCCCTGTGCAAATACACGTGCTAGCGGCAGATGCGATTCACTAAGGCGAGCGTTCAGTTGTGTGTCCTATCAAAGCAAACTATATAGTGATCTGGTTAATGATTGTCTAGCTGAAACTGTCAAGTGGTGAACAGACAAGCGGACAGAAGATCCAATGTTTCAATCATATGCCAGGAAAGTGCGTGTGATGCAATAGCATACCAGTTAATGAAAAATATTCCTTCTATTCAAAGAAAAACTTAAGATCGCAGGTTAACTTGAGACATTCATAGTGTTGGTGTCGTTCTTTCAGCCGAGCCTGTTAGCGCCACAAAAGCCTGTTCCAGGCGTCCAGATAGTGGGGACGAAGGAAAAAAAAGCAAGCAGAAAAAAAGCGTTGGGGCTAGGGAAAGAGGGGGAAGAAACCCTCCTCTCTCCCTCCTCCTTTCTTCCGCATTTTGTTTCCTCCGATCTACTTTGCGCTTGTGCCACTATCCACTGTCTGAACACTTGGAACAGGCTAGCGCCGAAAAAATCTTATATCCCACTAAAACACGAACGCAAAGAGCTGTAGAGATTCTAGAAGCAGTTTAAAACCTTCAGGGCGTTAGAGGAAATCACGTAGAGTAGAGGCCGAAGAGACTTTTCCAATAACAACGGTGTTCTTCCCCGATTTTGGAAGTCACTGAAGCAAGACGTGACGTCATATTGCATAGCACTAGGACTGAACCAAAACGTCCCCTTCTTCCTGGCCAGTACATATAGGTAAATCTTAGTTACCACTTTTGCCCTCATTAACACATGCCTTTCATTCTCTGATCAAGCTATTAAAACAACCTCTCTTAATAGTGAAAGAGTATAACAGTTTCAGTTATCTGTGAAATTTTGAGCCCGATATACCGAATAGTTTCGGAGAAATTCTCTTCCAAAAACTCGAAAGTTTACAAAGAATATACCGTAAATCCTCTATTAAGCACCCCTCTCAAATAAGCCCCCTCTCTCTGTAAGCCCCCCTTTTCAGGGGAAGAAAGTTAATAACGCCCCTCCTTTCTTTTAAGCAAGAAACAGTTAATTTTATTTTCTTTTTACTTGGCCCAAGGCAAGTGTCTACAGTAGTGTTAAGTGAATATAATCGTAACATAGTTGAGAACTAACATGACACGAAACTAAGAAACTAAATGAAAGTAAGCAAATTGTAATCAATAGAGTACAATTGTTTCAATGAAGCTTACGCTGTATCAGAGTACAGGGCAAAACTAGATCAAATAGTGTACAGTATATGAATTTCTTGGTTTACATCGATCTACGTAAAAGGATTGATCAATCTTTGCACCACGATGGAAACAACATCACAATGACGTTACACCCGGACAACAGGGACAATAACGATTTAATTTTACACGAAGAAAGTCCTATGTGTACATCTTTAACTATGACACTCATCAAGCTACGACTTGACAACCACGAGGTCCATAAAACTACTCTCGCACATGCGTAGTACAAGCGATCTAATTGAATTATTCTCTCATGACAAACATTACTTAAAAATACAGACACACACCAAATCATAATTCTTTAAAAATATTGTGTCATTCACGCATTAAGACAAAGCTGGTATAAAATTCCAAAACATTTGTGGAAAGTAACATTATCGTCAGATCCAAATCAAACTGAAACGTTGCTTTGATAACAGGCTAAATACTTTTAATTTTCATTCAAAATATTTCTCCGTTTCTGATTGGCTCAAATCCCGTGCCTTATTCTTCATAACCAGCTATCGTTGCCCAATATTTTGAAAGTGAAGTCAAAAGTACCGGATAAATACGAGAAAAATGGACGTCAACCAAGTCGCCCTGAGGACGAGGTTGCGTTATTTTGGTAGTCCAAAACAATAACGGCGGAACTTTTTACACGTTTCGCGAAGAAGAAATAGCCGCACTACTACCTAAAAACATAGTAAGCACAGCAAGAATACAGCTCGACGGATGTCAACTTCCATTTAGAGAGCATCTGCTGTTTGCTTAATCATAACTATAACAAAACTTTACCTTACATTACGCATTTTCCAATATCCAGAAATTGTTAAGGTCTCTTTGATACTAGCAAAGGTTTTTGACTGCAGAATGTTATGAAACTTCGCGCTGAAGAAAAAATTGCCAGTAGCGTAAATGAGACAATGTTGGAAGAGACGTGCACTTTTATGAAAATAAATAGTGCGATGGCGAAGCAATTACGTTATGTGTCTTATGTATGTTATATCTCGTCTTTACAGTGCATGACTATTACTTCAAGAAAAAAGTAAATGACGGAATGTATTAATCCATCATTATTTCGATATAAACTGTAAAAAAAACTGCCAGATAAAAACTCTAGATGGACGGGCGAATTACCTTTTTCCAGGGGCACCCAACGAGAATATAGTTCAAAACCACTTAAACATAGCATTGTTGAACGTATTTTAGTATTTAAACGGTAGATATGGGCATATTTTTTATCTCCTAAAAATTTTTCATCTGTTCGGATTTCCTAGCGGAAAGTCTAGTGATCCGAAAATTATAGGGATCAAAACTTTCCTTTTCGAAAATTTCAGCCAGAAAAAAAGGCTCCCGAAAATTCTAGGTGACCTTTAAGGGTAAAAATCCGTTAAAAATGGGCAATTATACCATTTTTTAGATGTTCGAAAATCCTAGGAGAGGCAGGCAAGCAAGAAATTTTACAACAAATGTTCCGAAAATTCTAGAACTCAAATCGTCTTCCGAACAGATATTTTCCGAAAATTGTCGTTGGGTGCCCCTGTTTTTCTCAAAGTGTGTTTCGTGTTTCGTACAGCTGTGTAAAAACAGTGGATGAGCTAGTGATTTCTTGAACATCCAAAGAGGTTTTGTGCACAGTTGCCCTCTCTAGCACTATCTGTTTATCCTGGCAGTAAAAGTGCCAACCAAATGCAAAGGCTTTCGCAAAACGAAAACATAAAAAATATCACTATAAATAACGGGGAAATCAAGATAAGCCAGTAGACAGATAACACTCATGCAACCCATCTTGGGGTTAAGTTAACTAGGTGACTATTGTATTCTGACGTTTCAGGCCTCAGACTCAATAATACGAAGAACAGATGCTTTCTGCATCGGAGCCAGCTATCCCTCTTCGTGGGAGCGAGGCGTCCTTCAATGTTTTGCCAGATCATTATAAACTAAATATGTTAGTAGCACTTGGTCTGAGGCCGGACGCATCATCAAATTAACTTCAACTATCTTCTGACCAGATACTATATCTGGATCTTTAAAAGGGGAAATCAGAACCGGCAAAGCTAAAGCTAAGCCTTTTAATGCAAACCTTGATCTACCAAAAAAGCTGGATGCACTGGTCAATATTCTTTAAATGCTCATTTTTCACCAACTTGGTGATGTTACCTATTTTATTTATTTATCTTCTTATTTTCTTGGCCAAACCATAACTCTCTTACCGCGGAAAAATGTAGCAAGTTTCCTTAGAATTACAGCTACCTTCACGTCGTTAGTAAGCGTATCAGGTTAAATATGGAGAGTTTTTTTTTCTTTTACTATCAATTAATCTGTTATTAGCTGTTTTACCTGTATCTAGTTAACTGTATTGATTGGTAATGGAACACACTTTCTTAGTTTTTTCACCATGCACTGTATTCCTATTTTTCTTTCTTCTTTCATTTGTTATGGTTAAAAAATCCATTTAAAAATAGGATTGAACAGGAAGTCGAACATGTCGGCTCTACTTTAAAGTACTTTCGTGTATAAAAGTGTAGCCAATGTTAATAAACTAGGTTGGATTCTGCGATGCGAAAGTCATCCCGTTAGCAACGGGTCCATGAAGATTAAAACTCACGACAAAGTATACCAAAGAGCCAGGGGTAAAGTCCCTTTCTACTTTGCCAATGTCTGCATTCTTACCGACATAAAGGTGCAGATTTCCTTGTACCAGTTCAATGTAAGGGTGGACCTTTCCAAAACGACCTGAAGACTTCTCAACTCGAATTCGTCCTTTACATTCGAGCAGTTTCCTCCGACTGTCTATCCGCCAGAATCGTGACACTTTACCAGAGTCATCTGTAGAATAGTCAGTTTCCCCTTTGAATAAAGCATTACGGGTGATTAGACGAGACATCCCTTGTCCGTCCTTTCCTACAAACAAGGTAGACTGTGTGCTTCGAAAATGATTCTGAGACTTTTCTCGACACATCCGCAACGATTTGAGGTACTTCGCGGCGAATTCAAGAGAGTTACCGTCAAGGATATTCAAAAAGTAAATGACCATCTGATAGAAATAAGGCATGCAATCATTTGGGAAGGCGTCCCGCCATCTCTCACTCAAAGTAAGCCCTTGGTCGAGGGTGTAGCTTCTTAGCCCAGTTACCAGCATACAAACCTTCATTAAGTGGTAAGCAAGCCGGTATTCATTTTCCACCAGAACAAGTTCTTCCAGCAGCTTCAACAAATACTGAAGTTTTTCAGGGGACAGTTCAGTTGGCTCAGTGGAGCTCAGAAGGAAGTGAGCCTGGAGCCTCTTGAGTTCTACCTGCGATGACTTCTGAAAATTAGGAGCACTGCAAAGAGTCTTGCAAAGTTGGATTAAATCTTCTGCATCTCGTCTTCGTCCAGGTACGAAAACGTCCTTTTTGAACGTCATCATCAGCGACAAACGGGCGTTGTTACTGAGCCTCTGCGTTTCCTCCGGATCTGTTAAGTTAGGTACACTTTGCACAATTCCATCCACAATATCCAATAGTTGAAAAGAATCGCTGACACAGGTGCGAAAGAAAGCGGGTGATTCGTTGGTTAGAAACTTCAAGGTCTTATCTGAATCGCGATTACATTTGTTTTTCATGATCCAATCAATACAAGCCAACCAAACTTCAACCTCGCCAATCAAGGGATGGGGATATGTAGGAGGAAAGTTACGCGCCTCGCGGTAGGCGGTGAGCACCTTACTGGCCAGTTCTTCAACAGTCTGCAAATCTTTAACTTTGCGAGTATTGAACTTGTGCTTCATTTCCAAATACAGGACGACACCTTTCGTGTGATATAGGCTGCGTAATCGCATCATCGACTTGTTGGCTTGGAACGCTTGTTGCATGACTGTTTTTGCTTCTGTGAAAGATGGCGGTTCTTTCTTTGCAAGGAATCTTGCTGCGTTGGCAAATATTGCGGCGTCGTTAGTTTTCGCAGCTGCTTCGCAGAATACCTTTCCTGCGAGCTCTGGATTGATCCGTTTGAGGTCTTCAAAAAGGATTGAAAATTTAAGCTTCCTTCCGTACTTGTTGTACAGGAACAACTCTTCAAACAGGGGTAGGAAACTTTCGTGTTGGTAAATAGGAAACTGAAGGAACTTCCTCACTACTCCAAAAAGATCACACTCTTGTGCCCGGAAAACCTTTCTTAGCACCAAATCCGCCACCAAGGGATGCTGAAAAGTGTATTTCTCGGGTGCCGTCTCCCTTGAGCCACTGGATCTCCCTCTGGGGAGGAGCGGTTCTGCTGGTATCATTAGGTTAAGCAAGTGCTCTGTGAAAAGCTGTTTGATGTCTTCATAAGTAGTCGTTTTCTCAGTTGAACATCAAGGATAAACCTTTTAAAGGCTTCGTAAAGGAGCAATGCTGGTGTCGCATGATTTGCGTATTTCTGTAAGAATGCGACTACCAAAGCAATTTCTTGTTGAATGCCTCCCATTTCATCTAGGGTGTCATCTATTATCTTCTCCAGTTTAGGACGAAACTCCTCCATCATGGAAAGAAGAGGGAAATGAAAAACACGGCACAAATTAGGTTTTTGGTTTCCACCTAACGATTGAGCAATGTATTCCTTATACTTGGACTGAAACTCATTAAGATCAGCCAATGAGTCTTCCAGTTTCACGTTCACATCAAATACGTAGTGAACATTTGATGATTCCTCCCTTTTTCAGGTCTTTGATCCGTGTTGACAACGCAACAGGAGGGCTCGTTTACCTTTGTTACATAGCATCCGCACAAGTTTGTTTGAAAGGCCTTCAATCATCCCTGACTGCTGTCCATCAATTAGAATCACTGGGGAAGTCTGACAGATTTCTTCCAGTGCTGATATTCGGTCAGCAAATTTGTCTGATAGCGTGTTGTCCTCGTCAAAATAGTGGGGGGAGCTTGAAATTTTCAAAAAGGCACAAGGATACGTTGTGTGAAGATCCCACATAACTCTGCGGGCGATCGTTGAGCCACCAGTTCCGGGAGAGTGCCTAATTTCTACGATCAAGGATCGTGTCAAGCCCTGATCAAGAAGACGTTGAACATGGGTCCGGATTTTCTTGCTAATCTCTCTTCTTGCGTCGTGATTGTCATAGAGACTTACAAGTGAAATTTGGTTTCCTGAGATAAATGATTTTCTGTGTTCTTCAAAGAAATTCTCCGCTTCAGTTGGGTCACCAGAAAATTCTGGCAGGCTTTCACATCCCTGATTCAAAATTTCAAGGTGTTCGTTGAGGTAAAGAAATTCATTTTGAGTTAGCTTGGCAAGAACTCCAGCTTGCGATGAAGGCATTCGGTATTCTTGTGCTGTCGATGCACGTAGCATGTCAGACAGACCCTGACGGATAATTTTCGAGTTCAAGTCAAAGTGGCGCACTTCAAAATGCTTTGTAATTAAATGACCAAGATTGTGTTTGAAGGAGACAAGCCTTAACCTGAATTCATCGAAGTTTTCGACAAGACGACTTAATGTTACTTGCAAGTACGGCAAGGTCACATGGCGAAAAGGAAGAATAAGGCACACGATCGGCTTCTGCTTGTCAAATTTGTCAGGATCAGAACAGCAGCTGAAGAGCCTGGTGATTTGTTTAACTGAGGTAGCCTCCCATTCCGGAAATGACAGTGCGCTACCCTCAGCGTCGCTCTGTCTGCCATTAGCAAAGAGCCACTGAATCTTCTGGGGATCGATTTGACGTAACATACTACTCATTGTACTTTTCTTCAACTCTGCTGGTGTGATCATACTGACCAAGTTACTTTGTCCCTCCATCGACGTGAATTCGCGATAGAACCCTTTTTCTTCTGACATTGGATCAAAGTCCAAGACCATCCTCCATGACACACCTCTAAGAATAGAAAAGCACTCCAACTCTTCAAAAGGAAGTGCATCTGTAATAAGAATGTACTGATTCTGGTTAGGCTCAAAATTTCCAACAGTCTCGCAGAACTTAATCCATTCATCCCAGTTTGGACTGCCAAGTTCTTTTTGCCCGAAAGTACCTGTATATACAGCTTCTGTTGATTGATTTTTAAGGACGGTATCCAGTTTGTCCACAATGACACCCAGGGTTTCCTTCAAATAAGCTTCTTTTGCTTTTTCTTTTAAAAACAGCTGTCTGTAATACTCTCCCGAGAAGAGGACTTCATCTAAATCAAAACAATAAAGGAATACTTCAAACATGTGCAGGATATTATATCTCAAATTCAATTATTTCCCATCTTTTTCAGATCCTAATCTAACATAAAGAAAAAATATTCATGTTTTGCAGAACCCGATTAAAATATCTTTCTTGCTTTGTCATAAGTCTTCCGAATCGTTGTGGATCAGCCGTAATTATTCGAATTTTGGGAATTCCCAAAACAAGTATATATATAGAATCGAAATCTTCCTACAGTTAGTTTAATATATAGATTTAGCCAGGGCTAAAAATGAAGCCTCCGTTTCTATACTTGTGATAACAGGAATCAAATTTAAACTAATAACATGAACTCAAAGCCGAAAAACCAAAAAGGTTTCTAGGGTTGGGATTTCTGTCTTAAAGGGAAGACCTAAAAGGAAAATTAGGTCGACATAGGCACTTTTGTGTTCCTGTAAGCCCATTATATTTTATTTTATTACATTATATTTTTTAAACGGGCTTGGACGAACAGTTGTGAGTAGCCTTTCCATTTTTACAGCCTTACAATATCCGATTGAAACTTTTCCCGTAAGGTGTATATTTTCTTTGAGGACAGACACATAATAGGAAAGCAAACGATAACCTTTTTCGCTATTCATAACTATAATCCAATCTCTAACCTACTCAAACTGTGCGGTTCGTGCTCAGGTGTTGTACAGTGCACTGCTAAGAAATGTGCGGTAGACTTATGTTAATTACATTACAAATTATAAACGTTAATAACACAGCAACTCACAACTTTTTAAAAAATAACAAATAATAAAGACAAACTCGGGCTCGAAAAGCCGACGAGTCTGTTGTTAGAATAGAGGAGAACTCTTTCATATTTTAGATCAGCTCACTTTTTCAGCGAGAATAAATAGTAGTAAACAAACAACTGAAAACAAACTTCATTCAAGCGGTTTCAGCTGTGTTCATGCAAAATTCTTGAACGGCAAGTAATGAATAAGAAAATGAATAGTTCAATGGAACATGTGTAGTTTATACACAAAAACAACGCTTAACTTTTAATTCAAGAATGGGGAGTAGCCCGTCTGAAGTGTTTCTAAAAATCTCACGATCGTGTTTTGAGTTAATGTTATGAGCAATGACAGATGAATAACTTAATTACTTGAAAATTTTTATTCAAAAACCCATAAGTTAATCCTAAAGAGCGATTCGCGTTCGGTAACACTAACTGGATCGTGGATCGGTTCACGCAAGTTAAAGTAAATCGGCTGAGCACATGGCAAAAAATAAATTACAAATGCACATTTCAGGGCCACCCAACGTCAATTTTCGGAAAATATATGTTGGGAAGTCGATTTGAGATCTAGAATTTTCGGGACATTTGTTGTAAAATTTCTTGCTTGCCTGCCTTTCCTAGGATTTTCGAACATCTAAAAAATGGTATAATTGCCCGTTTTTAACGGTTTTTACCCTAAAAAGGTCACCTAGATTTTCGGGAGCCTTTTTTCTGGCTGAAATTTTCGAGAAGGTAAGTTTTGATCCCTCCAATTTTCGGATGACTAGACTTTCAGCTAGGGAATCCGAACAGATGAAAACTTTTTAGGGGATAAAAATATACCAATATCTACCGTTTTCTTACTAAAATACGTTTAACAATGCTATGTTTAAATGGTTTTGAACTATATTCTCGTTGTGTGCCCGTGACATTTTGTGGTTTTCTTTCACGCCGATGTATAAATGAGGAAAACGTCTATGAAACCTTTATAAATACAAACATTCCCTTTTAAAAACGTACTTTCCTTGACCATAGAGTATACAGAATGTATCTCAAGTTTCTTCAGAAACCTCGCTGTTTAGGTTGGTTCAAAACAAGCGAGGCGCTCTGATCCGCGGTGAAGAACACAAGGTTGAATTCCTCGAAAGACAGTTTCATAGCGAAAAGCTCTCGTTTGTCCACAAAAAAGAAACCGAGCATTCTTTTGAACTTTCTCTTTCCATTGATGTCTTTATCGGCGTATTTTTAATCTTGAAATACAAAACTTTAGTCTTGAAAACCACCACATGATGAGCGTGCGCCAGCCATTTTGTTGATGGATGACATTTACTAACGTGTCAAATCCGCTTCTTCCCCCACCCCCTATGTAGTTGACCATGTAACTTTTGTGGGGGATTGGGGTATGAGTGATTTACTTTTGTTAAGAATTTTTTTCTCAAATCTCTGGAGTTAGAGTTTTTTTCCCTGACATATTACAGCGTAAGATTTTTTTTCAGCATTATATACGTCACAAGCGATATTTTTTTGTGTGCAGGACATTGTTTTTTCCAGTTATATACTTGAGAGCTTTTTCCCCTCGAAATCAGTCTGCAGGATATTTTTTTCTAAAAATCACCCATAACCCCATCAAAAGTCAAATGGTCGGCCCCTAAAATGCACCAAACATTTGCTCAGTTAGCAGATTCCGATTTGTCAATCATTTCCAAAGCCTTTTGAAACAATAGGGGACAAAACTCTCTAGGAGGGAGGGGAGGAATTCGTTTCTACTTACCTCTACCCGGAGCGTCCGTACGGACGCGTACTGTGACGTCATAACCAAATTTTTTCGGATGGGTAGTTCACCAAATTTTCCTAGGTATGGAGCTCCACGCTTGCGCGCGCTTGCGGAGGCTCCTCTACTAGGAACCTAAAGCAGCTTTATCCGTAAAGTCAAGGAAAACGCTCCTTTGAATCAATTTGAATTTGTTGCAGTGTGATTTCCATGCAACTGAATGTTCGGCCTGAGCGCGAGTTCGTATGGAAGGTTTTTTAGGAACGTTAACCAGTGTATCTTCAAGTTTCCGATATAAATAAAACCTTGACTTTAATCTTCGAAGTTGTTGATCACAGGCGGGCGTTAACTTCCGCGTTTACCCACAACCGCGAAGATTCACTAAGAGTCACTTTTAAAATTGCTCCCAAACGTAAAAGAAATGGTAAATTCTACTTCGATAGCAGATAAATGCCCGAGGCACCTATCGGAAGATTGAGTCGAGGGGCGTTGCTGAGGCCTTCAAACCCTGACCCCGCCTAGGGGAAGCAATCTTTTTATTTCGGTACCGTGTTAAAGACAGCTAATTTTGTTACTCCGCTTAAGGGGATTAGGGTACGTCCCTGCTTAGGCACATAAGAAGACCCTTTTTATGTCTGTTCTTCTAAAGCCGAAAGGGGTACTTTCTACGGGGTCGGACAAAGATAGCGTGTTAAGTATCACATAGCGCAGATTTAGCAAGGACAACGTGACTACAGTGACGACAGCGCGCAGATCTAAAACCCGAATTATCCAATAGCAGAGTAGCAAACTGGACAACGGAGTCGCGAATTTTTTACAATTTGCAATTTTTAAATCAGTTATAGTTGGTTCTCTAAGAACCTCTGTTTCAGTCTGTGCGCCATTTTTAATAATTTCGATTCGAATAAATGGAATCCTGTTGTCAACGGGAAATTCAATAGTGAAAGAAGGAAAGACTGAGGTAGAGACTGTTAAGGGTAGTAAGAAAATCAGTCGCCGCTTAAGTGTTAAACATTCGGGCCAAAGATCGTTAACGTATCATCTGCGAAACGCAGGCATTGCATCATCGCAAGCAAGCTTCTCTTCAAGATGGCACGTAAAAACATTACTTAACTAGACTCGCCGAAAGGCGACTTTAACTGGGCTACTATAAAAATGGGCTGCCATATTTGAAGTTTGAACAAACCTCAATCCCTCTGTAACATTAGACCAAAAGCGGTTCAAGAATCAAGACACTAAAATATTCTAGATGTAGGGACAGTAGGACGGTAGATTGTTTTTAGTTTCTTTTTTACTGTTATAACGACCGTAAGAATCAAAGATGGATGAAAAATGGTATCTGTATTTCCAAAGAAGTTAAAATGAAACTAGAAACTATCAAAACTATCGATAGTTCGCTACACTATCGCGATATTTATCGATGTTTCATTTTTACTATTGATCCATCGCTATCGCAGCGTTAGTATCGCGATTAATCGATACTTCGATGTAATGTTACAGCCTTAGTTGTGTACGTAAAAAGGCGATGCATGTTAAAGCGACTTGCAAACGGGTTATGATGTCTTAGAAAAGAGTCCAAATTACTACATTTTTGTTTTTTTTTTTCTGAAAGATTTATTTCGTCAGAAGTAATATAATCTATAATTCTTGGAATGAAAAAGCTATAATATTTATTTCGTAATCAACAAATTCATTCCAAGCAGTTCCAAGCTTATTTCACGGTAACAGCGGCGGTGGAGCGAAATAAAAAGTGGGGGTGTGTGGCGGGGGTGGCTGAAAATAAAATCGGACATTCCATTTTTTCCGCCTCCCCCCTCCCCCTCCCAAGAAGAGGTAATAGGCGCCTCTATCTTTTTTAAGACGCCGACAACATTTTAAACCCCTCCGATGCAATCTTCAATGGTGTCGACAACCAAAACTACATAGGATAGCCTTCCATAGGGGGTGTGGGGCGCAAGTGCAGATAAAAAATGATATGTCCCAATTCAACCGGCTACGTTCGCTGTTTCTTGTTTCAAACAGACGAGTCGGCGTTTACTTGAACTTTCCAAAATACTGTTTTTAAGTCCGAATAAGTTGACCGTGGCAAGGCGAATTCTTCACCAGCTGGGCGGCATCCAGAGAGTGAGCGCTTTGCCGGAGGACCCGACATTCAACCAAATAAATAATTAATACGACAATCCGTCGTACAAGAGAATTTGCGTTGAGTTCAGAGAAGAGCCAACGGCAGACTTCAGTTACACGCACGATCAAAATCATGGCCTTGGTTAGACAGAAGTTCTTGGCCCTTTAAGAAGTGGATGAATCCGCCGGCTATGTTGTCAAGCCCTTAAAGTCAGCGTTTTGCAGACGAGAGCGGGGCTGAGAAGGGCAAAGAAAACATTCTTGGATTCAGAAACAAACAGGGTGCCGTTAGGCAATTTGATTGGTTTGTGACCAACAAGGCGAACGGGCTCACGCAGGTAGGGCTGCATTCTTGTCGATGGAGGTTGGGCGAAAGAAGTGCGGGGCGAGTTCCTCGAATTGTTGGAGGACGCTATCAGGCAGCCAGACCTTGTCAAGAGCGTGCAGTTCTACCAGCTCACTGTAGACGAAGCAAGGTGCGTCTTGATTTAGCAGCTGCGCCTGGGACGTGGCTGATGTCTTCTCGAATGGTGATTAATACAGAGAGAACAGTTGCCTACAATAGCAAGCTCTGGCAGGCAACACCAAGCTTGAAGCTTGGGTTGAGCAATGACGTTAACAAAGAGACAAAAAAAGGAGGGTCTGTGCCTTATGGACGGCGGCTCTTCAAAAAATTAACCCGCCAAACAGCCATCCTTCCAATCAAATTCATAAGGAGGCGCACAGGAAGGCGCCCGCTCCAGCGACTACAAAGTCACGACGTAAACAAGGTGATGCTCTTTGTGGGCGCAGTCATTTTGACTGGGCTGTTAAATTGGAAGCGTTAACGGTTGCACTTGAGGAACTCTCCCATTAAAAAGGCGACCACGGCAAGAATTATTGGCCACGTGCATTCTAACAGAAAGGAAATGGGTTTCCCAGTTGCTTTTAAAAAACACTCACGATCGAACCAATCAGGCCGGGGAGAATAGAACCGATTTTGCCTATTGCCAGTAACCCTTTACCGATGCTCTTGTTCACTTTTTAAGGTCACAGCGCCGATCGTAACTCAAGCGCAAGGACAACGGTGGTAAGGGTTAAGCCACACCTTTTAAAGATCTCTTTCACTCGCTCACGTAGCAGAAGCTTTTCCCGAAGCTTCTCGTTTTGTTCTTCAAGAGCCACGACGTTTTGTATCTCTTCTTCTACTTTTTCAAGTGGTCTCTCCCTTACTTCCGGTTGTTCATTGTCATCGTTAGCAATTTCTTCATTTGCAGCTATTTCTGCATTGCGCCTGTCGATCTCCGCTTGATTTTGAGCGATAAGCTCTTGTCTTGAAAGGCCGACAAACTTTGGCAAGCTTTTTCTCACGGACATGTCTTCATTGAAAATCTGAGATTCACCTCCCTTTGGGCCAATGCCCACGATTTTCCCGGGGTACTCATCCTTGGGAATTTAAAGATTTAGTCTTGTTCGTCTTTCTGAGTCATATCCGGATAAAGATCTTCTAGCCTGGACTGTGCCTCGATTATTCTTTGATCTTCAGCAGCAATAATAACCCTCCCTAGGGCAGCGCCTTAGATGAAAGAGGTTTCTTGAATGTGCCCTCTTTCTGGCGGCCTGTTCCGCTGGTAGTGCGCATGGGACAGTTTTCACCGGAAAGGCCAGGCATTGAGGAAGAACCGACTGCGCCATCATCATCATCGTCGTCGGCGAGTTCCTCATGGGGGATGAGAGGATCTCATGTTTTTTTATATATTACATTTTTAAAAAACATATATAACATGCATGGCATTGCAATCCAACCACCTTACAACACACTATGAAAAAGAGCAGTGAGGCAAACCCCGGTGAGAAGCTCGGTGCCAAAGCTTAACAAAAATGAAGTCATTGTGCCGGGGTCATTGTATCTGCCTTTCAATATCGATCTGAACAGTGGCCACGCAGATAACGTTTTAGTCCAGAACGTCTCAAGGGCGCTTTAAGTGGACAAATTCACTGTGAAATACGGGGGCACCACACTCCAAGACACATTCGACTATGATATTTAAAAAATTTTCGAGGATCTTTTCCTTCTTGTGGATGACGGCAAGAACAGGTTGCTGGAAGGGATTCAAAGTGAGGCCCTTTGCAAGATTCGCTCGGGCTCTGGGGACAAAACACTGCGGGCGAGGACGCCGAAAATTGTCTAAACGCTGTTTTCAGCAACAAGTACCGCACCCGACTGGAGCATCAATTTTTGACAGACCATGGGGTCCTTCACCCACTGGAACTGTACAGTAATCTTATTTTCGAGCTGACACTTGCTCGGAGTCTACAAGCTGACAAACATTCAGCTGGAGTACGAAACTATCCACAACGACGTGCTGGCCAAGGATCGCAGGCAACCAATGTTTATTCCAGCGCTAAGGCATTTCCTTACGATCATATTATGCGAGAAGAGGCAACCTTTGCAAAAAAGCACGGACAGCAGGCTGGACATCAAAGTAAACCCACAGCACCAGTCACTCAAGGCCATACTTGCTTTTCAACGAACCCTACAAAGCAGGCACCCGAGGCACAGAAAAATACGTTTATCCCGACATCACCAAAAGGAGCGTCACGGTGAACGGCTCTCACAAAAGGATTTATGACAACAGAATTGTGGGTCATGACATGTGGCAGGAGATAAGCCGGTTTCAATGAATATCATTGAACATGAACATCATTAAATATAGGATGGACCCAAACATAACATTCCTTTGAATGCCCTGATAACTGGGGCCGAAAAACTCTGGCAAAAAACAATTCCTTGTAAATCAGCTGCGGGGTCCTCTTCGAGACAAGTTTGATTATCGTTTTGATATGCCCAACCTTAATCCACAGCAAAACCTACAAGGGGTTTGTGGACAAGACCCCTTTATTTTTGTGATTGACTGCCCCCAAGAAGAGGTTGAACTCTGGCTTCAACTGTGCAGTTATTTCTTTGAGGGAACAAACACGCTTTATGTTTTGGACGGTTGCCCTGCGTCGAAAGACGTGAAAGGCCGAACAGGCCAGCTGGTTTCTTTCGGCTTTTCAAATCACCATGCAGGCATAAGAGTTTCGATTCCGACCAGCAGGTCACCAGCATTGAAAAACCCTTCCTCAAAAATGTTGTTGCTATTATTCTGTTTTACCATCCGTCGGCCAAAACCACAGAAACCTTCTTTGAAGACTGCGCCGGCGCACTTTGTTCTGAAGAGTACAAGGAACTGATACTTGAACTGGAAAAAACAAAAATTTTTCTATCCAGTGTTGCCCTTCCCCACCCCTACGGAATCAAATTTTTCTATTACTATATACCGCATGTCTGAACAGGATGCGGAACAACAAGCTCTCAACGAGGTCATGTATCGCTAATTAATGCCCCGGCCCAAGCATTGATCATGAGTACTGATTTGCATTTTTTTTTAAATTAACGAGTGCTATGCCATGACCGGTAATAAACATCCTTTCTCTTTTCAAAGCCGCTCTGCAGCCATATTGATTGCAGCGCAGATCGTGATTCGGGAATTTTCTGTGCTGCTTCACCACTGTCAAAACGCTTTCCACGGCAGCGCTCAACAGCCCAAATTTGCAACTGCACAGCTCTTTTGCAGCACTTCTTGAAGTCACAAAACTTATAAAATCATTCCGCATCGATTGAAAATAACACTATGATCGAATCACCTCGATCAACGCAAAAACGCAAAACCTTCTCCATTCGCAACGCCTTCTGGGTTACTGGGTTAATAATTGATAGTGTTCATTTTTAGACGCAGAAATCTACCTATTTTATAAACTGGGCACAGACAGCCCAGTTAATAAAAAGCCAAGGGGCGAAATCATGGCCGCACCATCTAATTGTCCATTTAATATTTGGTTAGTAGTCGCGATTTTAAGTAGCCTGCGAGGTGTTCCTTTTGAAGGTTCAGAACATAGGTTTGGTTTAACCCGGAAAAAAAAGGCCCATTCAAAGGGACCTTTAATTAAAATATTTCAAACAGACCCAACTTATGGCTGTATCACGCCTCTACTCCAAGCCGGTTGAGAAAAGGAATGCAGTATACTTAAGCAGGTAGGTGAACAGCTACTAATTTTTTATGGATCGTATACGAAAGGGGTACCTTTGCTGGCAAAAATAGTATTAAAAAAGTGAAGGGTTGTTCCTCATGGCAGAGCCTCCCAATATCAAAGTTGTTGAGTACCCCATGGTAGATTGCAAAAAACGTTTGGATCAATTTAGGTTTATGGGAAACTGCCCACCTACCCCTCCTGTAACCCAACATTTTGCCCTATGTGAGAAGTAAGTGTTCATGTTAACTTAGGGGAAGGGTAGGTGGGCAGTTTCCCAGAAACCTAAATTGATTCAAACTTTTTTGGGGGAAACGCTTAGGCGTAGATGGCGCTTTATCTTTGATTACTGAAAATACCTGACTGGTGAGTGATCTCTGCGACTTCATTGGGATGTGCACCAAGTTTAACGAAGTTTCCAGACAAAATCGACCAGAAGGCGTTGAAATGCAAATCAGTCATTTTTTCTGTTGAAGGATGTCCTAGCAGGCTGTTGCGGCAGTTCCTCAATTCCCTAAGAGCAAGTGTGAAACCAGGTTTCTTGTTAATCTCCACCATGCAGTTCTTAGAGTAGAGAAGTGCGGTTGTCATTAAGGAGAAATCCTATTCGTTAATATCTCCTTTGTTGAAAATGGCTTCTTGTTCTTTATTGAGCTTCATAGTTCCTTTGTCATAGCCAGCTGCATCAGAGGGCTGATTGCACCACAAAGGATTGATATCCATAAACAGCTTTCTGAGTGCTCGAAGGCCCACCCCATAAATCAGCTTGAAAATGCACATGATATTCCTCCTGAAAACAAAAAATATAAACTCCATGTTCTATACGCATTAAAGGTTTTAAATTGGGAAAAACGCTACTAAACGGGACAGTCAACACCTGCATATAAAAAAGCTATTGCCGCGTGAGAACGTACAGGCTGAAGTTTGAAAAAGTAGACCCTGAGGCCATTAAAACCATTTTATAGGAACCCATTTAGTCTGAAAGTTGAAATAGGCTCCTATTAATAAGTCCTGCCTAGCTTAATCAGTTATAAACTTGAAGACAGACATTGTAGGAGCTCTATTTACTTTTTCTGTGACTACAAAACTGTACTTATCTGATCCAATACTCCAAAAATATTCTGATGAAAGCTTATTTGCAGTAAACAATTATGCTACCATTTGTTATGTTAGAATTCATTTGTTCTTTCATTCAATTAATGGTAAAGTAGTTTTATACAACTGTTTTATATTGCCTGTTTCAATCCCATAGACAGTGGGTCGTTACAACTCACAGTAAAACAAAGGGAAAAAAAGTACATTACTCAAAAACATAATAAAGCATGTTTCATTTTCTGAGATCATCAGTTGCGACATAAACAATAGGTTTCAAACTTCTCATAATGCATTGATCAATATTTCGGTTATTTTATGAATTAATATTAAATAACAATGATTATGTGATGTGTTTCTTGAGACTTTGCCTCAATCACTACAATAAAAGTTTTTAGTATATACTAAAACAGTGGATAGTGTTTTTCGCGCGCTCTGACTGGCTACTCAATCAGTGAATATCCTGCACTATTCACTGATTCACATCCAGTTCATCTGAGCAAGACGCCAAACGCCAACCTCGCGTAAGTTGCGAGCAAAATGCCTTCCCGGTTTGCTGCTGTATCAAATAAAGAAATTTCAAAACTAATCAAGCAAGCTGTTTCCAAAATACACAAAGAAGGTGACGAAGTTCAGTTTGGAAGTTTTAATAGGTAAAGCTTTGTCTTTTTGACTCGAATTTATCGATAAAACCGGTAAAAAGTTTTTTGTTTACAAATGCAAATTAAGCTTAAGTCTTGCATGACTTTATTTAGTTGACTTGTTCATAAATAAACTCAAAACTAAATTTAATAATCTTTTTTTAAAGAATGATTTTAAATACAAAAAGAATTCACAACTCCTTTTGCAGAAATTTCCCCGCAGCAGCTAAACAAATGCCTTCAAAAGTTTTATTTGTTGGCAACAGTGTTTGAGTTAAAAATCATCATTAATTTCTCTCCTCAATTATCTCACTGTTTTAGTATATACTAGGTAAGACAATTATTCACCTCAGTGTAGGTGGCTGTTGGTAGATATTTACCTTGCTGCTTCGCAGCTCGGTAAATAGCACGACTAGCCACCTCCACTTCGGTGAATAATTGTTATTTATTTTATTTAATATATTTTATATTTTCTTCGGTGTAACAACTACTACCTCATTTTATCCCTCCGATTAATATCAGCGAAAATGGTATCAATCAGAAAACCTCACCTTTAATGCTATGTTATGTCACTAAACAGTGTGTTCTTAGTTGAGTATGAAGTATTTCTACCTACGTTTCTCTAACCGAAGAGGGGTCAGATAGATAATTTTCATCAACTTCTTTATGCTTCTCATCTTGCTTGACCACATCATCTCCACTTGAAATCACGATTGCTTTGTCTTTCTGATACATAACATTATCCGTGATCTTCGAGTCGCTTGCCTCCAAGTTGGTGGCTTCAGAAACAGGAATTGGGGCCTTGTTGTATTGCATCAACAAAGGAAAAGCATTTGATCCAACACTTGTATCTTCCGTAGACGTAGCTGGATAACCGACTTTGTTGTGACGAGGTGAACGACTCCTCAGTCCCCTCAGTTGTGTTGTCGTATCAAATACCCCTTCATCATCTACTTCCTCCTTCCCATCACTTTTCTTCACAGAAGTTCTTCCCTGGACGAGATCTCTGTTATTTTCTTCGATGACATTCTCATCAACCCTCCTTTGGGGTGATTGGATCTTAACAGCAGCAGCTCCATGATTCCTTCTTGAAGGAATCTTGGCGACACAGGAGGTGGAGTCTGGTTTATCCCCGACAAGGTTATCTTCATCGCAGGTGGACCCGACAGGATCAACGTTTGTAGCTTTTTTATTCTTCTTTCTCTTTTTCCTCTTTTTCTTTGTGTGAGACGTGCATTCCTGAGGACTTTCGTGCTCAAATGATGGACGTCCTGATCGATGCTCGTCGTCTTTTTCACTTTGATCTTCTGTTTTAGCTGTTACTCTCGTTGCTGGGCATGAGGAGGCTGCATGAGTGATGATCGAAAGGAACATTAACTTCAGTGTTATCGCGAGTTTTCTCAGAACCCTGCCCTGATACATTTTCAGCCGAAGCATCTTCCTTCTTCTTATTCTTTTTTTTCTTCTTGCTCTTCTGTTTGTTTAGTCCGTAACTTATACTGTTGTTGTTTGCAGAGTCCACCGTTATTAATGATTCATATACTCTGTCGAGTATTGGTCGTTCGACAAGATGCTCTGAGCTTTCATTATCATTTGCTGATGATTCGCTTGCCGAAGGCGTGGTTTGGCTCGTAAAAATTAAATTCCCCATTTAGGACGTCCAACGAATTGTTCAACCGAATGTCGGCATATTCAGCCTGCAAAATTTGATATTCGGTTCATTGAAACGAAAACTCCAGTAACATCAAAATTTGATAGTACATATATATCAATGCTTACTGTCTGGGTATTCTGCTGACATGTTTCCCTTGCTGTTGAAACATTTTCGCCTTTAAAGCGTTTTCTCAGGCAGGTTTCTTCCAGCCGAGCGAGAGGCAAATTTCTAAGGCACTTCCGCTTTCACTCTTGCGGCATACTTTTCACAAGATTACAGCTGAATAACCCGGATTTTCAGACATGATGCGACGGTCATGATTCGACCTGTCATGATTCGACACTAATCACGTGACGTGTCGCTTCCCAGTACGTAAAGGGTTGCAAAAATAATTGAGAGTTCTGCCGTGGGATCCGAAACAGTGAGAGAAAGATCTGGCTGGCAAGGAAAGCTTAGCACTAAAGGACATAAGTGTAACGAAACTAGTATCCCGACAAATGCGTTTTATCTGAAGAGGAAAGCTTTGTTGCCTGGAAAGCGGCGACATGATACGGAAAATTATGATAACATGTGATACCTGGAGTTCGATTGCCGAGTTCGAATGTATTTATGTAGGCAGCTGTGACGGCGATTTCATAATGACCGAAATATTATCAATACGGCGAAAAGCTAAATAGTCCGATTGTTTATCGTTTAGTCTTCTTCCGTATGACAAGGTTTCGGTATTTTGCAGTCGGTGAATACCACCAGCAATTTACATGTAACAGTGATGCAAATTTAGTTAACGGGGAGGCAAATTTGTATTTCTTCAAGCTGGTACTTTTTCGACCTTACTTAGCTTCTGCATGGTTAAAAAATAACAGGAAAACTTGACGTTTTGCGGAAGAAATCAACAGATAAATTGATCAGTCTGCCGTTGTGAAAGAATTTGCTGGAGAGTTTGAAAGTTTTGTTTTGTCAACCATTGAAAAATATCACAATGGTCGGTCCTTGACCTATGCCCCTAGTGAGCACAAATAAAGAAAACCATACATAAAAGAAAGCACATTTGTTTTTATTGAAAAAGGGTATTGTTTGTCTTTACACTAGGCTGTTAAGTAAGACTTATGAGCTGCTAAGTTTTACTAAGCCAAAAATTAGTGTGTGAAGACCGTGAAGACCTAAGTAAAATCTCAAGTAACTTTACTTTGTATCTCATTAAAGTCGGAAAGTTGAAATGATTCAAGAAAGTTTCAAGCGACTTGCAAACCATCCTTTTTTTTAGCTGACTTGCGGTTTCTTGAACTTTGACTCAGGCAAAACATGTCAATCAATTAATTATGATGCGTGGGAAAATGACCTTAGTTAACCTGAAGTAAAAAAGAATCGGTTGTGTGAAGCTTTATTTTACTTGAAGTAATTAAAATTTACTTGTCTTGAAATATTTCTTAGCTTATTTAGGCTCTAGTGTAAAGACTACCAATTGATCGGGAAGTCCACACGCCCTATAACATGTATTGCGATTAGATTGCATGACTTGCATGAGAGGCTGCTGTCTGAAAAGGAGAACAAATTATGAATCACAGTCTTCCTTTTCTGAATCACAAGAGAAATTTTCAAGATATTATTAAAGTAACTTTTAGATTGTGTGCTTTGATTCCTGTAGGATATTCAAGGTGAAATACTGTACTGCTTGGTAACCTCTCGGTCAATCATAACGGTCGAATCATGTCTAAAATTCAGGGTGTATACACAGCACTGAAATCAGCTGTAAAGTCCGTAAACTTCGTTCGCTCATGTTTTGCATCGCTTCATCGCGTGCTTTCGGCTACGTCGGAGTAGGCTTAAGAAAAAAGTACAGTAAAACAAGATGGGATACACGTCCGACTATCACGTACAGCTCACAAGAATGGTTCTTTACACTAGGCTGTTAAGTAAGACTTAAGAGCTGCTAAGTTTTACTTAACCAAAAAATTCGTGTGAAGGCCTAAGTAAAATCTCAAGTTACTTTACTTTGCATCTCATTAAAGTCGGAAAGTTGAAACGATTCAAGAAAGTTTCAAGTGACTTGAAAACCATCATTAAAACCGACTTAGCGAACTCGCGGTTTCTAAGCTTTGAGAAAGGCGAAGCATGTCAATCAATCTTAATTATGTTGCGTAGGAAAATAAGCTTAAGTAAACCTGAAGTAAAAAAGATACGTTGTGTGTGAAGCTTTATTTTACTTGAAGAATTTCAAATTTACTTGTCTTGAAATATTTCTTAGCTTGTTTAAGCTCTAGTGTAAAGACTACCAATGTCATGAATCTCGCTCCAGATCTTAAGTATAAGTGAGATGTAGGACGTGGTCACGTGATGTAAAAAGACAGATGTCTTGCCGTATCTTTTGGGTAAGCATTGTGGTCTAGTTTGTTGCATGATGAGATGGACCAATAAAGGTGAAGGCAGCCTCTCCCAAGGCCAGCTCGCCCTATCACAGTGAGTGAAGGAGGCTTGGAATCGAGTGCGATATTCTCCCGTCTAGCGACAAGCTTGACGTTACGTCACCTCCGAAATCGCCGAGGACGACGGGAAACGAGGCTTGGAAGAGGGTACTGTGAACCAAGGGACCAGTTAGATTCTCGCATCTTAAAACTACGCAAGCTTAACCCATTCGCTCCTGGAGATTTTTTCAAAACGCGTTTTGAAGCTAGTCGAGTGGTTTTCTGGTCACTGTCGTGCTATAAAGAGCTAAAACTTACCACAAACCGCTTTACAGGTCGTACACTTCATGGCCTTCTGATCCAGATGCAAAATATCAGCTTGCGAAGTTCGGGCATGCGCAGAAAGCAAAATTTCGACAGTTTTTTGGTTTAAAAGTGACACAGCAGTCTCGACTTTTACTTTTCGCTTTCTCTCCTCCCCTCTTTTTTCGCTTTTCTTGCCTCATTTTTTTTTCTCTTGCTGGGCATTTAGTAGGCTTCATTTTGGTGGGAATAGTTTTTAGGAAAGCTTTTAGGATCCTAGGATTAGGTGAAAGAAAAGGTAGGTGGGCAATGGAACAAGATTTTCATGGAGATTTTCAGGTCAATGTTACATGGTTTTTTGCCTCTTTCTCCGGTGTCCTTGACTGAATTGTGCTCATTCTGGAATGGTTTGAAAGATCTCTTCACTCTACACAAGTTAGCGGGCAAAGTTGTCCTTGACCGTTAAAACTGATGACGTCACAAAGGGTAGAAAGGACGTGGATCCTCACGGGCGGTTACGGGCGGTTCAGGGGCGAATGGGTTAACAGACCAATCAAAATTAGCAGGCACGCGCACAGCCCGCGCCCTCGAAACACCCACAAGACAAGAATCTGATAATATACCTTCTTCTTCGCCAACGAACAGCGACGCATCCGACACCACATCTCTTGTTCATCTCCAAATCTCATTTACATGATCCAGTCTAATGCCGAGAAACAAAACGACAGCTCAGTGAAAGATTTGAAGAACACTGACGCTCCACAGAAAACGCCTTAAATCAACATCACTTTAACCATCCTACCGCCGTTGCAGACCACTTTTCTCTTCCAGATCATTCCATCAAGGACATAGGAATCATTCCGTTAGAACTATGTAATTCACACAGGGACGGTATCCGTAAGGCCCACGAAGGATTTTTAATTTCTAAAGGCGAAACACTTGAATCCTATGGGATGAACAGACGGGATGAATATGGTAGCCTTTTTATACAAATTTTCGTCTATTGTTTTTCTCCAACAATCACATTTTACTTTTATATTTGTTTTATATTAAATACTGTAACCGTTTATTCTATTCTCACGTAGCTTTTCTAGTCGCTGATGAAGACTAGTTTTGTCTAGTCGAAATATTGGACAAATAAATTTATAAATTACCAACCCCTAGCTGTCCGATCACCTTTGCCTGCAATTTTAAGTGCAATCAAAATCAGCAAAATCGATCATCAATAAACTTGTCGATAGATTTACGTGAGTTTTGTCGGTTATTGTCAATCGATTAGTTATACTTGTCGATTAAAGTCAATAATCAGCAAAAATTTTAGGATAGTGTTACGCTTTATTGGCGTGTTACACTTTGATCTGTAAGAAACGATCATCATCATCATCATTTTTATTAGCCTTTTTTTTTACAGCAAATTTTAGAGGATACAGCAGGTTGTTAGGCGAGGAGACCTCAAGAAACCACCAGGCTTATATAGAGAGGCCACCTCGACATCACAATATTACAAGAAATAAGGGCTGCGAAGAAGTGCGGCTAAACTAATTAAGTAACTATTTGAATAAAAACTCTAGCACTTTGTTCTTAAAGATAGGAAAGCTTGACAAGTTTTTAACAGATGCAGGAAGACAGTTCCAGTTTCTAAGTCCTTGGTAAATAATTGTGAATTTATTGATGTTCGTACAACAGGAATGCACTCGATAATTACTAGCCGTTCTTGTGTCATATCTATGGACTTGATTGTTTGTCATAAACGATATACTTGTGGTGTATCGCAAAGCTCAGTTCTAGGCCCATTACTCTTCCTAACCTATCTTAACGATACTTAAGAATCTTCTGATAAACTTCTATTTGCTGACGATACGAGCGCCTTATATGCTGGCAAAAATCTCAAGTCATTTGAGTTGACATTAAATCAAGAACTCTGCAAGTTGTTTGATTGTTTAACGGCAAATAAACTAACTTAGATCTGCTCAGTGAAAAATTACTTATCACCTTAAAATAATGATATTTGATAATGATCATAATACGAACGTGGCTCTAGAATGTAAAGAGTTTGTGAGATATCTAGAATCTAGAAATTCTAATTGACAATAAGCTGTCGTGGAAACATCATATTGACCATGTAGCTATTAAGATGAGCCGAACTGTAGTATTGACCTCTAAAGTACGGTATTTTGTACCGACACACACACCCTTTCAAATAATTATCGATCCCTTGTTACCTATGGTTTGGTAGCCTGTACCTTGCGAGCAGAGGCTACGTTTTCGCTCTGTGAGCTGTCGTGCGAAAAGTAACCTCTGCCGACAACCGTTCAAATCCGTCCAGAAATCTGGACGAATATATTAAAAAACGGGTTTTTTCCTGTTCTTGACCGGTTTAGAGCATTGCATAAGTCTCTGATCTTGCGTGAGTCTTGCGTAGCAGTTCAAAGTTGTCGCAATTTTTTTATTCCCGCGAAACTCGCGCCATTTGACGATAGACCTGGGCCAAGTTGTTCAAAGGTGGGTTAAGTTAACCCAGGGTTAGTGCGAGATTTGAATTCAGATTTGAAAGCTTAAAAAGCATTTCAGTTTTAATTCTTTTTGTCTACAAGTTGACGATTGGAAGCTTTAAAAATAACAGAGAAAATTAGCCGACAAAATGCTCTTAAACAAAAGAAAAAGACATCCATGTTGAATTTAGCCCCGGGTTAAGCGCTAATCGGCCTTCGAATAACTGGGCCCAGACGATTAAGTTTGCTTGCGAATCGCGTGACGAATTTCGCGCATGCACGATAGAAAATTTAACGGTTGCGGCAGCGGCAAGCAGCGGCTACTTTTCGCACGCCAGCTCACACAGCAAAAATGTAGCCTGTCACAAATTATGTGTGATACACCAGTTCCATTTAGCTTTAATTCTTCACTCCCCTGAAAGTATATTTCTTCACATGTTCATTTTTTTTGAATTCTGTACTCTGTTCAACACTTAAAGAATTCATCGACATCAATTCGCGTAAAAATTCGATGATCTACACTCAATCTACACACTCGATCAGCTCCACGACTCCGAACGACTACACAGTTCCAAGACTCTTTCAGATCACGTGACGAGTTTTCCCACCCCAATGACGCAATACGTTCCTAAAATAGCCTCTACTCGCAAGGTAGATGGCCTGGGGCTTAGCATGTAAATCTTACCTCGATAAGCTTCAAAAGCTTCAAGAGCGAGTTCTTCGCTTCTCATCTATTTTTCTCGGGTTGAAATCAGCATGCAATTTCTCTATTTATTGACGCTGGTGTTTTACCGTTAAATTCTCTTATTATGCATGAGCTTTTAGCTAACTCAATGTTTGAAACATGACACAGAAATGCTCCAAGTAACATTCAAGATCTCTTTCAAGATATTTCTGATATCCATTCTCATAAGACCCAATTCTCTGTCTCTAATGACAGTTTTACACATAGAGTTCCAGACTCTCGCCAATTCCTAGAATCGGAATGAAAATATGGAACAAAATTTCTTTAACATTGAGAAATCTTTTAAAATTTGCTTCATAAGGAAAATAAAACAAATACTTTTTGACACCCTAGCTTCAGAAGACTATTATATTGATCTCCAAGAAATCCTTCCAAAAGTTAAGTTGAACTTATTTTCCTCGTAACTTTTGGTTGTCATTATTAAAATCGTATTCGTGTAACAGTAGTCTCTAGCAAGAGATCATAATAGATCATAATCTGATCTCTTGCCTCTAGTTATTTATGTAGTTTTTGGTTTATTGTAGGTCTCTAGTCATAATAAGTTGTATTCATTTCCTGAAAACAAGACTCACCTAAATTAGCTTAGCTACCTGCAGGCTAGTGGGCATGTCAAAACTATATTTGAAACTTGAAAACAAATTAGATGTATGTATCTACAGGGGTGTAGCCGGGCACTTTTTCCCATTAAGCTTAAAAGGTTAGAGGAGGAAATCTCCATGCTGTGACGAGAACCTCCTTATATGTAAGCTAGCTTGCACCATCTTCAATTTACACGCACGCAACATCGTGTCCATCTTGAGATAATTCTGATGAGTCATTTCTGAACCTGAATTAAGAAGCCCTTAACTCCTCACTTTTTATATTAAATAAAACCTGGGCTGAGTTGTTCCTAGCTGGGTTAAGATAACCCAGGCTTAGTGCGAGATTTGAATTCAGATTTGAAAGCCTAAAAAGCATTTCAGTTGTAATTCTTTTTATCTACAGATTGATGATTGGAAGCTCTAAAAATAACAGAGAAAATTATCCAAGAAAATGCTTTTGAGCACAAGAAAAAGAAACCAGGGTTAAATTTAACCCCAGGTTAAGCGCTAATCGGTCTTCGAACAACTGGGCCCTGACTGATATTCTTTGCTATTTTAAAAAAACAACCATTTTGTTATTTCACACTCTCGCAACCTTGAAGTTTTTTATCACTTAAACTTGTGAATAAACGATCAAATAGTTAATAATAAATGAGTCGTTGATTGGTATGGAGAGTGTCAGCTCCCACAGCGAAAAACTCATAAATGCAAATGCGAATAACTTTTTAGCTTTACAATGCCTAAGGGCTGTGTCAGGGATCTCTTAGTTCCATCATTTTGTTAATTAATGTTGCTAATTACTGATCATGAGAAGTCAAGTTCGTCTATGTGGTATACCAAAGTGTTATCTGCAACGTAAATGTTAAACTGTATAATTTAGAAGTCCACAGATCTCTTGAAAACCCATTTTCCTTTTCAAAGCGGTACTTTCTATTGATTGATCCAACCCAAAAAGTTCCATTGAAAAAAAACAAAAGTTTTATTTTTCGACTAAATGTTCCCCATTCTAGCGAGTCTAAAAACGTGTTCAGCATCTTAATTGCCACCTGCTATGTCTTCGTACATAATTGACAAAACGCTTATCTTCTTGTCAAAACCTTTAAAAAAATGTTTACCGTTTGCATATTAAATCCATAATGTTGCCAACTATATTAATCTTGTTGGCTGGAAATGACACCAAAGGCAATATACACCACACTGTTCGGTTACAATTCGAGTTTGTAAATACCACAGCAGGTTCTTTTGAAGCTCGCAGACATTATTCTTAGCTTATTTTACCTATTTGAAAATGATTCGTACCGATTAAGATAGTCACTACAACACACTACTTGCTTAATTGGCAGAAAGACAAGGCTCGGCGATTCAATAAAACGCATTTTCGATTCAATAATCGCAGGCGGTCGACAGTTATCATATATTTATGAGTTTGTGGGAATTCACCATAGATACGCTTAGTTTACTCAAAAGCGATTCAGTCTTATTTCGCTACATTCAACACTTGTTTTCAGATGTAAAGCACCCAAAAGTGGTAAGTGTTAGTCCACACTAAAAAACGGTTGATTTTCAGACGCTGTATATGTCTTCGGTGAAGAAACAAGTCCGCTTTAGCGAGCAGGATGGAAGAAACACCTCATTAAGTCAAACTTTAACTCTGCGACATATTGAGACGCCAAATTCTGACACTAGCTCCCGAAATATCAGGAAAAAAAAGGGACGGAGAAAGACTAAACTTCAGCTACTCAAAGCCGAAAAGAAGAAGCTACAAAGGGATTTAAAGAATACCAAGGAAGGTATTTTGGAAGATAGTGAAAGAAAGGCAAGCCCGTTATATACTCCTTATGAAAGCAGACAGAGACTCGCTCGCACTGCGAGTGAAACGTTGACCAAGCTTCAGCAAATGCAAGGAAAAATTGTAACGAAGGAAAAGACAAATAAATTGAAAGTTCAGCGAAAATTGAGCGCTAAGTTACAAAAAAGATCCATCAAAGCTGATAAGCAACACAGCCGGATCATCAAAATGACTTCAAGGATGGAGCGAATGAAACTAGGAGAAGAGGAACTGCGCGCTGAGATTGACAGAGAGCTGAAAGAAGGAGCGACTTATACGCCTACTGATTCAACAGACGCAGAATCTAGTCCAGTTCGTTTACCTCGCATTCGCTCAGCTGATTCAGCTGACTGGATAAAGCTTTCAAGTTTACCTGAGCCCAGAATAGATAATGAAGATAAAGACTCTAGACCTACCTCTGTGTTGAGTGATTTTGCAATTCAGCTGACTCCAAGCGAGAAGAGGATTGCGGCAGACAAGCTTGCTCATAAGTACGATATGACACGTGAGCTAAGAAACGCAATTCATGAACACATGATATCGCGCTCTTATAGTTTTTCATATTTCAATATCATTCCGCCGTATAAGAGGAAAAAGCCTAAACCACAGAAAACGAGGCAAGTCTTTAACCGTTTGGTTTACGAGGACAAAATCGGGGTTATGGATTTTAGAAAACTGCAACCGAAAAAAGTGGTTTTAAGCTCCTAATAAGTTACCGTAAGAAATGCCTTGCAAAACTTACAGACAATTCCTACGTAAGATCGTTTGTATTTAAACAGAAAAAACCTCCTATCAAAGAGGGAGGAGGAGATTAACTTGCTGTTCCAAGAATACATACTGTTCTACTAATTGTAGTCAAAAAAGCCGTAATTGGATGTATCCATTAATTCCTCGCCGAGTTTGCTCAGTTAACTTTTTAGAGTTCTGAAATTAGCCTTTATGATGATAAATTCTCTCTGCGGGTCTCCGGGGGAACGATTGCACGCTACCAGTTGCTTGTAATCTAAACTCGAACTTTATTGCCCTCGTTTAGCAGTTTTGTTCAAGAAAACGGGTTTAAACATGATGTCCTTCTAATATCTGGTGGATGCTCTAGAGTGGAGCTTTTACGAGCATTAAAGAAATCTTGATATCGTAGCGTTAATGGTATCTAAATAAAATATAACGTTTATACACTGTTTGTCTTAATTTGGTTGACTGAAGTAACCTTTAAAAGGGTCTCATAGATACTGGTTTCCAAGCAACCCTAAAGTGCTGAAAATCAATTAGGCTCTAAGTCAACAACGTCCTGGCAACCATGCTGTTTTGGTTGTTGTCGTTGTTGTTGTTGTTGTTGTTGTTGTTGTTGTTGTTGTTTGCGTGGCTATGGTTACCATTTCCTACACCACGCCCATATCTGGGATATGAATTTTTATCAGTACTTGACGTGATGTTAATAAACCCTTGGAAACGTCAACAAGACAATTATTCGCGCCAGGTATCCACCGAAATCCAAAGAAAAAAAAATACTTTGTAATTGTGTATTTCATTCCTTACAACAGAAATCGGACAAAAGTACATGGCTTGCCTAGTTAATGCAAACTTTCAGAAATTCCATAAATTAGCTTCTCGTAAAAGTCTGGACTATATAAAAAACAAAAAAAATTAAAAATTTTTCTCTCTAAAATTAAATTGTACATCAAATACAGTAAAAAAATGGCATTTATTCTGTGTTTGTAGGAGGCTGACAATTTAAATGGGAGTTGATGAAAGTTAAACTGATTAGGCGAACATTCCAACGAGGTCTAGTACTATTAGGTTTTTCCGCCAAATATTGAGTAATCACAAATCACAAGTTTGACGACAAGATTTGGTCAACTACGTCCTTTTTATATCTGTTCGACATCCTTTTTAATCTGTTTCTTGATTCTGAACACAGCCGACTATTCGTCCATGATGGGGGATTTTTTCAATTTAAACGCGGTTTTGTTTAATTCTTATTTATCTCAAAGCAATCGCTTTATTTAACAAACGTTCCAATATAATCTTCTCTTCTGCCTGATGTTTTAAACTGGCGTGACTTAATGTTGACGGTGTATTGACCTGATACTTTAGCGATTCCAAATTGAATTCGGAACCGAGTTCAAAAAATGTCGAATTAATGCCTCATTCACTCATTCTTTTGTGTTTACCGTGGTGTTGTACGTATTTTAAAAGCCTCTGATCTGACAACAGCAAGTGCTCGAGCTAAATCACAACTACATCTACCATTCTGTTTTGTTTTTAAAAGATCCCAACGGGAGTTTTTTTAATTTACGAAAAATCGTCATTGTTGCTTAAAATGTTTATATTAATTGCGAGATAACTTCTAAATACTTTCATTGTTTCGTTTCAGAAAACAAAAGACTGAATTTAACACCGCAATGTTTCATAATTAAAGTTCAGTTGGTCGTACGAGCTCTGAACGACTTTGAAACTGGAATGTTTGAATTAGATATGCTTCCGGCGTTCTTCGTTGCAAAAACACTGATCTCATGTATGTCAGCAAATGATATAGAACTAATAGAATAGCTATTTCAGTAACCCGTGAAGCTGAAGTTTCACCCAACAACTCGAGGATGGAGAAGAAACAAGTTCTGAATACAAATTCAGGTCAAACTCCAAATTCCAACGCAAACTCCAATAACAAGACCTTAAAGAAGAAGACAAAGAAAAGGACAAAATTGCAAGTACTCAAAGCAGAGAAGAATACGGTTCAAAAGGGCTTACAAGCGACAAAATTAGCAATTTTGGAAGATAACGAGAGGAAAGCAAATCCGAATTACACTCCGTACGAAAACCGAAAGAAGCTAGCAAGATTGGCTTTTGATGCTGTCTCTAAACTTCATCAGGTAAATTCATCATAATTCACCAACATATGATAACCCGTTCTTACACTGTTTCATACTTCAACATAATTCCTCCATATAAGCACTTTAAGCCCAAACCGCAAAAAAGCAAGAAGACGTTTAATCGCTTGGTTTTAGAGAACAAAGTAGGGACAGCACCCCTTAGTAACCTGCAGCCAAAGGTTTAGTACTCACATACTTTTAGCGAAGCAAGTCCTTAATTTAACAAAGGCTTCTTACATTGCAGTGAATTTCATCACAATGAAAAATGCTGTTTGTTCCTGGGTGCGGTTACTTGTCTTACTTATTTTCACTCAACAATTTTGAGGCCAATATAGGTGTGTTAGACCGTGCTAGTCCTAGATCAATTATACTTTACTTTTCAACCTCGTACCCAGGGCTTTTTCTTGCAAAATGGGAGAGGCTGTTATGGTGATACGTGATATGAGCATCCCCATTCCTAAAACCCTCGTGATATGGGCATCTCCTTCTCATATTTGGGTTAGGGTTAGGTTAGGGTCACAGGGGATGCCCATATCACTAAGGTTTTGGGAATGGGGATGCCCATATCATTGTGACAGGGTCCTCCCATTGTCTGAGGGAAATGCACTGGGGAAGAGGTTGTATAGTTTCTTTCTCCCACTTCTATCCCGGGCTTCTATCTTGGTTATTGTTATTCATAACATGGTAATAAGAATCGCTCTGCCCTGGGAAAAAAGTAAGTAAGACACAGCGGAAATAGAAACGTGGGGCACGAGATCAACCATAACACATATAAGTGAGAGTGCGAGTCGCCAGTCTCTTCACCTTCGTGGCCTCGAGTAGAATGATGGCAGAAACACCTGTAACTTCTTTGGCTCATTCTTTATAATCCTTAGAGTACCAATTCCTAACGAAAATGGTGTTTGCATTGTAACTTAGGTCCGCTAAGGCTTAGCGCCGTGAGTGCGGATTTAGTAAGACATGAGACGGTGGCAATCTCTCAGGCTTTTCTTATTAGAATACGGGGGGGAGTAAATCCTTTCTGATGGAATAAGTCGTACGTCTTCATAGAAAAAAGTGTTATTATTCATTCAAAATATTTCCCCGATTCTGATTAGCTAAAAGCACATGTTTAATTCACCATAACCAGTTACTGATGACCAAATTTGGAAGACTTTTGACTTTAACGAGGAAATGACGTCAAAAAGCAGCGTTTTCGCAGGTTAAGGCACCGTTAACCGAGAAGACCTGGGGACGAGGTTGAGTTGTTTTGGTTGTGAACTTGAAAAAATGGCGGACATTTCACTCGTTTCAAGAGTAAGAACCAGGCGAAAAAATAGCTAAATACATTGCAAGAACAACAAGAAGCCAACTCGAAGTGCGACATCTGCTAGTTGCTGAATATTTGCGGGGGTGGTAATACCCAGTATTGGGTCTCAATTTGGTAGAACTAGGCGAAAAAATAGCTAAAAACATGGCAAGAACAGCAAGAAGACAACTCGAAGGGCGACATCTGCTATTTGGAGAATATTTGCGGAGCTGGACAAACCTAAACGAGGGTCTCAATGGGGTGGTGGCATTTACGGTTATCGGCAAAAATTTTGGCTCTTTTACGGCTATCGGCTAATTTTTTTCAGTTACGGTTAACAAAAAAGTTAAAAATTAACTTCGCAAATATTAATCCCCAGCAAGAAGCCACACTTTCGCTATGGAAAAAAAATTCGTTCCCCGAGACAGCGGCGGAAATGGAACCAGGGTCTTGGTCGACACCTAAGAGGCGCTTTACCTAACGTACGTACGGAGTCACATTAACCGGGAAATAAAAAAACGCAACCATAAGTGTGTTTAGTACCTTCGTTAAAAGTAGCAAATCTAGGGAACAATTTCTTTTACGGTTAACTCTTTTTACCCTACTTACGGCTAACGGTTAGAATTTTTCAATTTTTACGGCTATATATCGACTAAATTTTTGGCCCTTTTACGCCTATTGGTTAACCCCATTGAGACCCTCCTAAACGTACACTATCGAAGATGAACTGAACATCGATGGATCGATATAGGTAAGCATGCTTAAGCTGTGTTTTTAAACTAGGAATTATTTTGAATGAATAATAAAACAGTTATTGAATTCGGTTTTCGTATCATATGAAGAATTATGGAGATCTCGGAGGGTGTTATCCGCCTTGGCCTACGGCCTCGACGGATAACACCCTCCTCGATCTCCATAATTCTTCATAAGATACTCAGCCTCATTCATTAACTGTTAATTAAGAGACTCGTCAAAGGCCATAATTGTAGTAAGACTTCTGCGCATGCCCGGGGGACTGGTCAAACAACCTCGTTCCCAGGGCCTCCCCTTATTTCCGTCTCCTAGACTGGTCAATTGTTAGAAAGCTGAACAATGTTATCCACTTAATACATTACAAGCCACTGGATAAGTACTGAGGAAAATCGAATGTTATCAAATGGATAGTGATTTATCCGAAGGATAGCAATATCCACCCGGTGAACATCGAGGCTTTGAGCGAGGTCAGGGAACGAGCTTGAAGGAGAAGTGCGCCATGGGAGGGAGAGGCCAGATTACGGACATCAGGAGCCTTTTAGCGGCCATTCCCTCACTCCTCACGCTGATCTATACGCTTATTGCTTTTCCAATTCGTTCTTTTTTTGTTGACAAAATACACAGGGTTCCCGGGGGTACTCCTGGGAATTCTTGGTGGGGGTGTGCCACCCGATTCTCCAAATCCTGACCCTACAGACCTTTGTCACGCGGCGGCCATTTTGTTTCAGGAGATTTAAAAAGCTTTGTTCATGCACGGCTAGCATCGTTCTCTCTACGAGCCTAGCCGTTCATAAACAAAGCTTTTTAAATCTCCTGAGACAAAATGGCGGCCGAGTGACAAAGGTCTATTTCAGACCAAAAATGTCATTTTTCAGACCCGTTTTCAGACCTGGTCTCTAAGAAATTTTGGCATCATTACTTAGATAAGAACAGCAACAAAAAATTTTCTCAAAATCCATTTCGAATTCGCATATTTCTCTCTCTTTCTTACTAATTTGGAATTGAAACGATAAATACGTTCATACACTCCCGTAGTTCCATAGAAAACCATACCCGATTCCAACGAAGGTCTCCTACTATTTAGCTCTCTAAAAATACTTTCTAAGTAGTGCTATAAATATTGCATCTGGTCGGTTGTCCTTGGTCTTGTGTGAATTTTTCTGATTCCTTCTTTCCATCACATTTTCAATTCCGAAAATTTTAGTTTACCTTTTCTCGAGGGGAAATGTGAAAAATTAAGCTTCAGAAAATGGTAGGGAATTTATTAGGTAAGCTTAAAAAATCGCCATAAAGTAAAATACTGTAACGGTCATATAAACCAAGCCATAGAGAAGTTGGTAGGCATTTGCTTCTATTTCATTTCTCCTGTCCCTAGTACCCCCTCCCCCGCTCCGTAGCCGACCGTTCAAGCGCGCACGGAGAATAGGCGCTATTCCATTTCACCTAAAGAGCCCTGGGAACCCTGGGATACCCACATGTAGTGTCTGTCATCCATATTTCCTTCGTTCCTTTCCGTAACTTTTGTACTTTCTTATTTTTTGCGCAAACTTTAAACCTAGCTTTGAAAATGACGTCGATGACCAACGGAGGAACAGTTCCCATGCGAGACGCAGATGCAATTAAGTTGTTTATTGGGCAGGTCCCGAGAACTTGGGATGACAAAGATCTTAGACCATACTTCGAAAGCTTTGGACAAATACACGAACTGACCATTTTACGAGACAGATTAACGCGGAACCATAAAGGTAATAATCTTGGTTGATCGTCGATTTTCGGTACTCTTTCGCAGTGTCTTATTTTTCTTGCTTTTTAGGTTGTGCGTTTCTTACGTTTTGTTCTCGCGAATCTGCGATTGCTGCACAAAAGGAATTACACGAAAAGAAAATATTGCCCGGGGTAAGATAATTAAAAATGTTTACTTGCTGCTAGGTGTATTAAACATTTAACGTTAAAACTTTTGCTCATGACATTAAATGTTATTGTTTTTGTGTTTATTCCGTGTTTGTAGATTGAAAGAAATTTCCTTCCAAAGTCAAACACAGGCTATTTTCTCTTCCCTCGTTGTTGGCAGCGAATATGAAGGAGCATGATATTTATTTTTTTTAAATATTATATTTATTATTTTTTCATGTAGTGGGTAAAATATAACATAATAACAATTAATCTTCTTAGATTCTCAATATAAACTAATTGATTAAGACCTTGATGATCAGTACGGCACTATTTTGTGTGGATAAGATGATGTCGTTGTCAGGAACACATCGACAAACTATATATTAAGATCAGAAGATGTCAAGTTCATGATATTTTCCGTTGTTGCTACAATGTTTAAAGGTGTTGTGTGGAAAATGTCAGATCATGCGATTTATTTTATGACAAAATAAGATGAAGCTTATTCAGCGTATTCCTCAGTCCCTAGTTTACTGTGGTCAGTTTAATTGAGCATTATAATTTTAAATTAGACTGTAAAGGAAGGCTCCTACTCCCTGCTTATGTTAATGAAAATGCATTCTACACATCACAGAAGTCAAATAATCAGAATTATTTGTGCATGGTTTGTGGCTGTATGGGAAGGGGGTTAAACAGCCAAAAGGAATTTTTAAAAACTGTGCAATTTGAAGAGATAATTACATGTATTTTGCTTCAATTAGTACCTGTTAAAAATTTATATATCATAGAGTTTTATTTACTTTATTATAACTGAAAATGGATGGTTATGCCTAATATTATTTCATCTCATTGAAAAAGTACTCGTTCCAGTGTTCATACTACATTGCACTTTTTTTCAGTGGATTAACTAGTTGCTACTTTGCAAGTAAACAACTATCCATTATCTTTTTAACTGACACATTCCATGTTGCCATGCATCTATTAAGTAAGTTTAATTGAACTACATCTGTCCGAGAGAGTGGCCCTCTGTTACACACGGCAGTAAATATGCAGTATGAAAATAACCCAAGCAGGAGGGGTACTCCCTCATATAAGCCAAATAGGTATGTGCCACCCTAAAGGGTAGGGTTTTTGGCCTTTTTGGTCTGAAAATGGGTGTAGACCTGCCCATTTTTGTCTGGAATCGTGTATCATTTTCGAAGGAACTACGGAAGCGGATGAATGTATTTATCGTTTCAATTCCAAATGAATAAGAATGAAATTGGAAATATATGCGAATTTGAAAAGCAATTTGGAAGAAGTTTTTTGTTTGCATTCTAATCTAAGTAGCGATGACATGATCTCTGCCTAAAGGCCAGTTCTGAAAACGGGTATGGATTTTAGAGGTTTGGTCTAAAAACGGGTGTGAAAAATAACATTTTTTGGTCTGAGATAGGGTCAGGATTTGGAGAGCCAGACAGGACATCCCCACCAAGAATTCCCAGGAGCACCCTCCCCCCTCCCTCCCCCCCCCCCCACCCAGGAAAAAAAAAATAAAACAAATACTTCTTTTTTTTTTTTTTTGGGGACTGCAAAATGCCCTGCCGGCCAAACCAGCAGAAAGCGAATCTAGATCGGGTAAGTGGGGCCGGCTTACACTAGAAAGGTTTAAAAAATTGCTTTGTGCGTTGGGGGGGGGGGGGTTGTGGTTTCGGCCGGTGCTCTTTCAAATTGTGGTAAAAAAAAAATTTTTTGGGGCTAGAAAGGGGTAGGATTTTGGGAGCCCAACAAGACAACCCCCCCAAAAAATCCCCGGAGCCCCCCCCCCCCCCCCCCCCCCCCCCCCCCCACCAAGGAAAATAATAATATAACTAATACTTCTTCTTTGTGTTTTTCGGTAGATGCAAAATGCCATGCAGGTCAAACCAGCAGAAAGCGAATCTAGATCTGGTAAGTGGGGCCTGCATAACATAGAATTGTTTAAAATATTGCATTGTGCATTGGGGGAGGGAGGGTTGTAGATTACAAACCAGAGTAAACAAAAGTATTCAAATGCAATATATTACCAGGCTCCTTTTATAGTCAGTCCTAAATTACCTCAGCTACGCAATTATCTTGACTTTATTCTCTGGTCCCTTGTTTCATGAATATTAACTCTTTAACCCTAATATCAAAATGTAAATTTCCATTTCCTGTTCTGATAGTGGGGAGAAAAAAATTGTTAAAGTGTTTTAAAATAAAATTTGTCTTGTGTTATTATCTCCTTAACTTTCATGACCACCTTGCTTTCTTTTCGTAGCTGCATAATTTGTGTTTTGAACTGTGTGGATCTTCTCTGTATTTATTGCTCATATCATTGTTGATATTTCTCTCTCAGAGGACCGTAAACTGTTTATTGGTATGATATCTAAAAAAGCAACAGAGGATGATCTTAGAATGATGTTCTCGCCATACGGAACTATAGAAGAGCTGACAATTTTAAGAGATAGTGATGGCAAAAGTAAAGGTTTGTATTCTTTGTACTCAACTCACAAACAAACCTGTAACAAACAGGTTTTATAAATAATAAGGAATCATAAGACCTTATTCACACCATCCACCATCTTTGAGTGCACTGTGTGGCTGTCAAGTTTGTTTATTGTCATAAAATAAGATGACTATTTTTTTAAAATAAACAGTTTTGACAAGTTTTACCTCATTGTCACTTGCTCTGAGGACATGTACAGTTGTTACAGCTATTTAAAAAAGCAAAAATGATCACTTCCACCCATAATTTTCCATTATTATCTTTAAGATAAAAAGTTCTTCATTTTCTGTTGTCTAAATTAACAAACTCGACTGCGATTTCCTGTATTGGCATTTTTTATCACTTGTTTGCCCTCTGAGAAACCACGTGACATTTGTTTTATCCCATTGGTCCTTAAGCGCATGCAAAGATGCCAGGTATCATGAATAAGGTGTGCAGTGAAAACACCTTTCTTCCAGTTTGGAGATCTGATTTCTTTACTGTTGAAACTGTGCAAAAAGCCACCTCTATGAACAGCTGCAAAATGTTGTCTGGCCAGAAGCTCATTTATTTACTCTCCTCCAGAGAACAGCCACTCCTTCACAACGGTGATTAGGGCTTAAAACAAACTAGGGGGGTACTTGGGATAATTTTTGCTGGGTATATGCCGCTGGCCTCTCACCGCCCCTACCCCATTATAGTCTTTTCTGTGGCCAATTATAGACCCCATCTTAGTCACTTTTGGGCAAATATGTAATTTTGCAATCCAAATATATTTCCCTAAAGAATGAGTTGAGAGAATTTAGTAAAAGATCAAAGCATTTTCTTTTAGCTGATCATTTTATTAATTCTCATAATGTAATCTCTTGACAATCTATGGATATTGTCAGGAGAAAATTGATGTTGGTCACTGTTGGGACTTAAAGGGCTAACAAATCATCAAGTAAGAGGAGTATGAAGTGGCCCCCAGTAATCAAAATATGAGAGCTGCTTGCCCAAAGAACAAGCTGGAATTCAAGTTCTTTTAGAGCCCTGATTGATGGCCAGCATTTCATTAGCCCAAACACAGAAAATGCACTTAATATATCCTCTTCACAAAAGAAACATGAGCTTGATAAAATGTAAGTCCTTTTTCCGAGGCCCATGTGCACTATTGAGATTTGAACTTTGTGATAAAATTTCAGGGCAAAACCTTATCACCTTTTTGGTTCAGTAATGAATGGGTGAATTATAGCAGATTTTATTCACAAGCATAATACACATGGTATTGTAAGAAGAATGTACTTTTTTATCTCTTTATCAGAAGTCACATGGGCTTTATTAATACCATGAGTAGAAGATTCATATAATCATTAGTTTATCAAGGGAGTATTACAGCCAATTCTCTACCAAGCAGTCACCTCTGTCATCTTGATTATGGCCAGAGGGTAGTGGAGGAAAAATTGTGAAATAGAGCCAGTGTAACTATAACTATGTTCTGTTTAGGTTGTGCCTTTTTAAAATTTCCAACCAGAATGCAGGCTCAAAATGCCATTGCAGAGATGCATAACAGTACAACAATGGAGGTTTGTCATTAAATATCATTTGCTCTGTCAACACACATGTAACGAGTATCTTCTCCTGAGTGTTTTCCATAGTTTATTAAGACTAGAGTTACAGTCATTGCTTGTGTTTGTTTTCTTTGATAAATCTTGTCAATAAACTTTTAAAAGCATGCATATAGGTTGTGTCGGCGCTCTGGCTGTGGTGCGGGAAAAGGAAGGAGAGATTGCAGCTACGTCCCTAGAATTTTTAATTCCATTGCCAATTCCCCTATGGCTCCCCTTCGACTGAACTGTCAGATTTCTTTCAATCAGCATGAAGTGGAAATGAGCGCGACTGTAAACAAGCATTGCAAAACGCATGCCAAGGGTAATGATGTCATTACTATCAGCATTTCGCACTGACTTTTTCAATACAGATAGTCAAATTCCAGGGACGTAGTTGCAAGCACTCCTTCCTTTTCCCACCCCACCGCAAGAGGGCCCCGGAGAGCTTGCTGTAGGTGGTAGGAGACTCCATTAACTGGCTCAATACCTGCTTTAGGTATCATATCTGTGCACTTACTTACCAAAACATTGTCTTCTTAATCAAAACTATAACAAAATTCTCTAATCTGATTGGCTGTCAGGAGCCCTGATTTCTGCAGCTTTAACTGAACAGACAATTCGCACCATTACGTGCATGCACTTGAATAGATTTTTTCACGTCTAGCAATAACCTCTCAGAAGATTTTGTGTTATGATTTAGAAATGCGTGTAACCTTAAATTTTCACAAATTTGGTATTGTGAGACTTGGATAGTAACCAATGAAATAGCAATAAAGTAGCTACAGTGACAATTGTGTCAGCAGACACTCTCAAGAGCATCAATACTGTCTGCTCAACAAATGTGTTCACTAAATGCAGGTTTTTCACAGACAATAATGTAAAGGAGAGTGCAAAGCTTCCAACACCTGTGTCTGCTTAAAATTTGGTCTGCTGAAATAACCCATTTTAAATGTCAAACTTGGCGTTTGCCAAATTTAATGCTAATGATGAAGATCGGTCATTTTCACTCATTTTAAAACGGACCTAAGAGTAACCAGCAACACATGTATCATTGACTTAGTGACACTGCTCTATTGGACATTATGGTCATGAGAAAAAGGAAACAATCAGCAAGAAGTGAATCAGGATTGTTTAACAAATTCTCCCAAACAGCACCTGCCATAAGAAATGTATAGACCACAATGGGAGAATATGTTTTCTGATATTGTGGATTTTAAATGTGTTAATGCGGGTTTCACTGTCCTCTTTTTGCAGGGGTGTCCATCACCAATAGTTGTTAAGTTTGCAGATACAGAAAAAGAAAAACTTCAAAAGAAAATGCAACAGATGGTTACCCTAGGTGGCATGAGTATGAACATGCTAGGAATGGGCTTCCCTTACTTTCAGCACTCCAATTATAACACAGCTTGCCAACAGGTAAAAAATTTATTACATGTTATGTGTTGATATCAGCAAGATAACCCTTACCAAAATTAAGTATACTATAAGTATCTTTTTTTCATATTCCAGGTATACTGCAAATAATATACAAAAAGTATACTTTACATAGCTGCTAAAAGTAGAGTTTAAGTATACTTGTTTCCACCTGATATTGGAACACACAAAAGTCTTCCTTGAGTTTACTTAGGGCTGGTTTCCACTAGCAATGGAGTCAGAGTCTTAACTGTAAGCAGAGTCGTAAGAACTCTCATTATCTTGTGAAAATCAAAAATAGCAGTCATAAGCGTTACTTATCCTATATTACAATACTTATCCTACATTATTTGTAATTCATTTTCTATTATTGTGTGGCAAATAAGATAAAATAACTATAGCTTATTTTTAAACCTTGAACTTGACTGAAACAGTTGAGTTTCTCTTGCTCACATTAAATTATCATCAGTTTCTTCAACAGCAAGCTAATTCACCTTCAACGTTACCTGGAAGCTTCAACATGATCCCTGGAATGACTGGTCCAGGTAAGCCTTCTAACTACACAATGCAGAAGGAAGAGGGAGGGTGGCACTAGTCTGCTTGTGGCCAAAGTTCAGTGCTTGTGTAGAACATCCTGTTAGTTACCAGTTTTTTCTCATGTAGAGTTGGTGTCTTGTAGGTAAAAACCATTCTTTGTTTAGGCCAGAATTCCCTTTCTCTTATGAATAAGGAGCTCAAGTACTGACAACAGCGATGGCAATGAGAATGGCCAAAAAGAAATACGTTTAGATTAGCAAAACAACAGCTTTGCATGTGCTGCACGCTTTTTTTGTACATTCCTTTGCCATCATTGCACAACTAAAACGTGAAAGTGCCTAAATTCACGTTTTGTCCAGGATGGGAACACAAGACAACAGCTTTCTTTTTCTTTTTTTCTGAACTTTGATACAGTCCTTTAGAATTCAACTCCAAAAACATTTGCCAACATTTCACAAAGTAAATGAGATCGAATATTAACATGATAAAGTTTGAAGCATCACCATATCACTTTTTAAGTGACGCTTTGTAGCTGTTGCCGTCGTTGTTGCTTAAGCTCCCTAATCATGAGGGCTAGAAAAAGAAATAGGGCTAGAAATTCTGGATCAAACTAGGCTGACTAAGAATGGATTTTACTTACAAAAAGGTACTCCTTAAGTAATGAATAAATAAGCTTGACCCTTTTTGAAAGCTAGCCTAGGGTCATGTGTTTTGATAATTAACTGTAGATATGATTTTCAAAATCAATTTTTATCTGTTTTCTAATGGAACAAAAACTATATGTAATCTGCCAGTTTGTTAGCGAGAGTAAGACATTAGTTGTTGGTGTTACTAGGTTACTTAGATCACATAGTAAGTTTTACATTTTGTGAGTGAAGTTTACTTAGTTTGCGTTTTACCTCAACCAAACATATGTTTTACTTTTGGTCAGTTCATACGATAATGCTCTTTGTTTGTCACCCCAAAATTTGCAGGAGCATTATTTTCAGTTTCTCTTGGGGCCATTTTAACTCCCAAGAGAAACTGAAGACAATGCTTATGTAAAATTTTGGATGACAAACAAAGAGCATTATGGCATGTTATGACATTTTCTGGAGTGGTCAATTGTTTTTGATATGTTGTTGTTGTTGTTGTTTTTTTTTTTTTAACAAGTGCCCATTTAACTCAATTATGTTTATAAAGGCGTATGCCACCAGTTTTTTAACCCTCTAAGCCCCAACATCCATATGCCAGTTTCTCCAAACTGATTTCCATACATTTACTTAAAGAAGTAGTTGAGAGAATTTGATAACAGATCAAAGCACTTTCCCTTTGGTGATCACTTTATTAATTCTCAAAACTCTTTGTTCTCCTGATTATGTATTGGCATTGTTAGAAGAATATTGATGCTGATTACTCTTGTAAACACCGATGTTTTGTGTGTGTTTCAGTAGTAGCCCCTGGAACCATGGGTGCCTTGGTAGCTGCCTCAGTCTTAGCCGCTCAACAACAACAGCAACAGCATCAAGCAGTTCAACAGGCATCATCATCACAAAATAACATCATGGGTGGAACAGGTGCCTTGGTTAACAGTAGCGCTGTTTCCACCAGCGGTGCTACCAATACGTCTTCAATGATGGGAGTGCAGGGAGTCCCAGGCATGACAGGCATTGGTGAGTAGCCATTCCTGTACTGCTACCCAGAGGTACAGGGTGCCAAGGTAGTCAGTTTTACAGCTTGCCATGCAGGCAAGCTGTAGCTGGCATGTACAGTACTAGCATACGAGTCATTTTAATTGGCCCGAAAAAATTTTAGGACAAGCAGGATTAATTACAGTTCTTCTGTAATTTGAATTCCCTAAAAAAATTCACTTGCCCATTGGTCAATTTGATAACAGAATTCACTGGCCCAATAGCAAAATTCATTAGTCCTGGGCTATCGGATACGACTTTCTTTGCACTCTAAGGTACTGTCAAACATTTGCCTCATGGGGGCCGAATGAGGTCTGACGTGTTATGTTTCTTTAGATGACATCAACAGACAGTATGTTGCATTAGGCTGCCCAGGGTAGTGCATTTTCAAAACCTCCCTTTACACTGTACATTAAAAACGCTCTACCCATACTAGCATTTTCACATTGTTGTTATTTGAGTCAAATGGCCTTACTAAGCCATCTTTTCTTCCCAGGCTATTCTCAGACGTGTACCAAACTCTGCTCTATACCTGTCATTGTTAGGATTAAAAGCTTTGTCATGCATGAGTGGCTATGCAGTCAGCCCATCAGCATTTCCCAAAACCTTTGTTTTGCCCGACCACTTCTAGACCATAGACCTCCCCTTTTAAAAGTCTCCACGTTTAGTAGTGTCTCTTGTGAACTTTTTGGTTTAGTTTTCAAACAAAAACATACTCTTGTTAAATGACTTTAACTAAACTGTGACTTCACTCCTCAGGTATGAACATGTCTGGGATGGGAGTTGGTAACCTTAGCAATATGGGAACCAGTCCACTTGGAATGGGAATTCCTGGCCTTGGCAATGTGGCTGCTGTTACTAGTGTGGGCAACAACTTACAGACTGGAGATGCTCTTACACAAGCTTACTCTGGAATACAACAGTACAATGGTAAGTATGATGTTTTTTGCACCAGGATGGCATGAAACCGGGGGAGGGGGGGGTTAGGTCGTGTCTGTTCTTTTGATTTCCAGTTTAGTGCCTTCAAAGTTGAATAAAGTTATATTCTTTCCATGTCATGCAGCTGAGTTGATAAAGTTAATTTTTCAAGGATTCAAAAGCTGACTTTTCAAGTTGCAGCCCTTTTGAGCTCTTACATGTATCCTTCCACAGAAGGGCTGGTACTTTGAAGAAGGGCTTGTGTTCTAACAAAGGGCTTGCACTCAAAACGTCTGCCACTGGGGCTACAACAATCAATACTTCTACAGCATTACTCCAGCTATTATATACTGATGCTTAGTTTGGTTACACTTTCAGCAACATTTCCTAATGTTTATGGTCCAGCAATATTCCAACAGCAACAACTACAACGACAGCCACAAAAGGAAGGTAAGATGTATGTAATCAAATCTCCAGGGAATGGTTGTATTCTTGCCCTTAACATCGCAACCACTTCTTCGATTTTTCAATGGCAGTCATCACAGACTCTTCTGGGATATGGGGCCTTCAAATTGCAACTTTCCATGAGGGAAAGTTAACAAGACCTACCACAATGAACAACATAAACCAAGCAGTTTCATTTGCTACAAAACAAAAGGCTTGGAATCTAGACTACACAGCGTGCAAAGAAAGTAGTGTCCGATAGCCTGGGGCTAGTGGATTTTGCTATCAGGCTAGTGAATTCTGTTTTTAACTTGCATGACAGGCAAGTGGTGTTTTTGAGGAATTCAAATAACAGAAGAACTGCCAAATCAATTCTGCTCGTCAAAACGCTTTTGGGGCTAGATGAAATGACGTCTGGGCTAGTAAATGCTATCTTCAGTTTGCTTGAATGGCAAGCTGCAAAAGTGATTTTCTTTGCACCCTGCTACAGACAAAAGGCTACAAACAAAAGGCTTGGACTTAGCCATTATTGGTTATAACATGTTGTAGAATTTAGTGAACAGAGAATAAGAGTAGCTTCCATTTTCATTCTTAAATTTAAATATGCCAAGACTCCAGTGTAACAAAAAAAACATCAACAGATCTTTTCACCATTTTCTGATCAATCAATGTTTTTGTTTCTTGTCAGGTCCTGAGGGAGCCAATTTATTTATTTATCACTTACCACCAGAATTTACTGATGCCGATCTCATGCAGACATTCTTGCCGTTTGGCGCAATAGTAAGCGCTAAAGTGTTTATAGACAAAGCTACAAATTTAAGCAAATGTTTTGGTAAGTGATAATCAATTGAGTTAGTAGCAATGTAGTTTTGTCACAGTGTCCTAGAATTTAGAAAAGTAAAAGCATGTAAACCATTATGCATAACAACTTTGGACATAAAATGGCAAGCAGCTTTTGTATTTTTAAGGTCGTCTGCCACATGGGAAAAAGCTTAAGGCCTGCACAATCCCCACAGGGTTTGCACTCACCTTGAAAGTCATTGAAAGTCCTTAAATTGTAAAATAAAAAAACAAGCCCTTGAAAATCCTTGAAATTGCAGTCGGTGCTGGAAAGTCCTGGAATTTCAGCGCTAACTTTGTCCAACCAGGATTCTCCAGTACCTACAAGGAGCAAACACAGAACTGAGACCTGCTCATGTTGTGGAAGAACTAAAAAAGACATATACTCAAGGCTCTTTTTTGCACTGAATGGAGTCCTTGAAAATGGGAAATGGGAAATGTGTCCTTGAAAGTCCTTGAAATATCTTTGAATTTTTTTGTTGAAAAAAGGGTATGAACCCTACGCCCAGTTCAAGGGGCTGGAGGTGTACTCCCACTTCTCTGTGAACTGGATTCTAGTCTATCACAGGGTTAAACACCCAGTATAACACTCTACTCCTGTTATGTTCTTGTCTATTTAACTCTTTCATTGCCAAAGGTGGCCAAAGTTTCATTTTCTAAAATGCTGGAAAACAAATGGTACCATGTGAAAGTACTACCCTAGAGGTTTCATTTGAATGGTCACACCACAGGATATTTTGCACAGACTCAAAAGTTAGAACAACTTTATCAGACTACATTACTCCCTCTGGCAGTGCTTAGTGGTGAGGGACAGTTTTAAGCAATGCTTTGGTGCAAGCAAGACTTCTGTGGAGCAATGCAGTGGCGCAACCTAGACTTCAACCACGGACATGACAAACTGAATCTGTAGAGGGTGTATTGCGTTACTTGCCTTGCCTCATGGTGTTCTGCGTTTGGATATTTGCTTGACAGGCAATTTAACCGTTGTGATGTCTTTAAATTTCATAGGTTTTGTAAGTTATGAGAATCCAGGTTCAGCTCAAGGTGCTATTCAGGCTATGCATGGATTTCAGATTGGCACCAAGAGACTCAAGGTACAACTCAAGAGGCCCAAGGATGCAAACAGACCCTACTGACTTTTGTGCGTGACAGGTAAAGGATTTTACCATTTATTTTTATTACTAAAACTAGTATCATTATTATCATCATCATCACCACCACCAACACCACCAACACCACCACCACCACCACCATCGTCATCATCATTATTAGTTATCATTATTTTAATTAACATTTAACAAAGAAAATCATCCAGTTACTGGCAAAGGAGTGGTGGAATGGCCTCAAGTCCATCTCTTGTTTTCTCCAAGAAAAATGAAAACAATTTTCGTAAATTTCCTCATACAGAGAAATATTGACAGCAGAGTCAACTTATCAGGTGGCATGTAACCTTTCAACTTTTTTTATGGGCTGTTTCACACTTATTTATTTTTTATTAAAAGAAAAGGAAGCCTCCTCACATCAGCTCACCTTTGGACAAGGGGAGTATGGCTGGCTACAATTTTTTGTGGCCAATATTTGCCCACGAAAACCAACGCAAAATTCAATCAGCCCATTTTATTTTCCTGTTTTTGCTCTCTTGACAAGTTAACTGATAATTTAATCTGTTCTTTTTTTCAGTTTCAATCTATTAGGGCCAGCCAACGACTTTTTTTCTGTTCGATTGAGCAAATATTGCCTAGAGCTTTCTAGAGTCGAACACGGCTAAAAATGTCTGGTTAACCGTTTAAAATACTCGGAGTATTTCTACTAGCTTACCTACGATTTTCGGAGGTTGTGTTTTCACATTTTATTACCAGGATATTGCGATTATTTTAAAAAAAGTTCTCCAGAAAATTTCGATTTAAAGACAAAGGGTACCGTGGAATTTTCTAATGAAATTACGGATAACCCATTTCCTCGAACTTTCCATCGGACCCATAAGGGTAGCTAACAGTTTCGAATGAAAAGAAAAAGCCTCCGCAAACTTTGAGACGACTAATGTTCCCCTAAGACATCCGAACAGATAAATAGGTTTGAGGGCAGCTCCAAATTACCCAGACAGGCTTCTAAAGCACAGAGAAAACCTTAACGTATTTGGATACATTAGGTCGTTGGGTGCCCTGAAGAGTGACCGTAACCAATAATTAATTTTTCTTGATAGTTACACTGCTCAATCAAAAGTAAAAGTAATAAGAAAGCAGGAATTGATTTTAAAAAATCTTGATCGTAAAACAAGTTCTCCTAATCATTACTATGGAAATGTATGAGAGTATGATAATATGGATGCTGACAACACGAATAGTACAGGCTGAGAAACAACCGACATTTCGCAGCGCCACCATTAGTTTCGCGGCAAAATGACGTATGAGAAACGAACGCAGAAATTCCACACTGATGACACGGTACGACCAATCAGAGGCAGCACCCTGATCTTGGTAGTGACGCGTCATCAGTGTGGAATTCCTGCGCTCGTTTATGAGATGTCATTTTGCGGGGAGAGCAGTGATGGCATCGCGAAATGTGGGCTGTTTTCTGAGGCTAGGAATAGGGTGGTAGGATGCCAGCCCTATGATTTACATCTTTTGATGTTCCTTCTTTTATTTATAAAATTATCAAGAGGCATTAACCAAAATCAAAATTTAATTACCTGAAATTTAATGCTACTTTGAGTTTGGACAGCAGATTGTTTGACTGAGCACCAAAAACAAAACATAAAAAGCGCAAGAGTAAAAATCGCTTTCTCAATTTGATGACCTCTTATTGAGAAACTTTCCAAAGGCAAAGAGCTGGTCCTTGCCATTCGCAGAATCCCCCCTTCATTGCGGAGGCGTGTGTTGCCGAGCGGTTAACACCTCGAACCCCGGATCTGGAGATTCGGGGTTCAAGCCTCGCCCGTCGCGTTGTTTCCTTAGACAAGGAACTTTATAGAACTCTGTCTCTCCTCACCCAGGTGTATAAATGGGTACCGGCGAGATAATGCCGGGGGGGGGGGACCCTGCGATGGATTAGCATCCCGTCCAGGGGTCAGTAGCTTTACCTCTAGGCATGCTTCATGCTAAGGAAACCGAGATAAGACCTGGCCGTTTGGGCCTTCGGCTCGTGTGTTGTTTTTGTTCATTACGCAATGCAGTTCGCATGGCTTTCAGTTGTATGCGAGAAGCAGATGGATTTAAATGTAATATATCTGAATAACTTAAATTTTATGTGCTAAATGTGTGCTATTGCTTTCTGTTAGTTAAGGCTTTTAACTATCTCCCTTGTCTCTGTCTCGCCTAGATCACGTGACTGTGTAACATTTGTTCTTCGTGGTGGCGGTGACCTGTTTGCGCATGTGCTTTATGTGTGTACCACAGTTGGTGACGTCACTTGTGAAGTAGTTCGTCACTGTTGGTGTTGGGATTCCGTATTACGTCACTGTAAAGCAGTATTGCGTTATTGTTAAATACGTCATTATATATCGGTGCATGTTTAGCGGGTGATTGTTAGCAAGCTGTAATCGAAGTGTTTATTCGTCTCGTGACCAGTTTTTTTCATGTCAGGCCAGCTCACTGTTTACTATTTATAGAACGTAGTTCATGTTAGTGTTAGCGTCTAAGTATAGGAACTACTGTGTTAACGGTTGTTATGGTGGTTTTGTAAAAACCGTTTATTGTAAGTGGTTTGTAGACTGTCGCAGTGAGGTGAGTGCTGCCCTGACTTTTACTTAATAAAACACTTTCATATCGAAGCCCTGTGTTCCTTGTTATCTCGCTGTACGCTTAAGAGACATAAGGGTTCATCTAAAGGACATGTTCAAGGGATACTTGCGTTGCAGAGACAAGTCTCTGATCAGGATGAGGGGTCATATTGCGGGAACTAGACCCAGGGATTAATATGACGCAGAGACAAAGTCTCTGATCATGTTGGGAGACATGAGGGATCATGTTGCGGGAACAAGTCCCAGGGATTAATATGACGCAGAGACAAGTCTCTGATTATGTTGGGAGACATGAGGGATCATGTTGCGGGAACAAGTCCCAGGGATAAATATGACGCAGAGACAAGTCTCTGATCATGTTGGGAGACATGAGGGATCATGTTGCGGGAACAAGTCCCAGGGATAAATATGACGCAGAGACAAGTCTCTGATCAGGTTGGGAGACATGAGGGGTCATGTTGCGGGAACTAGTCCCAAGGATAAATATGACGGGAGACATGAGGGGTCATGTTGTGGGAACACGTACCAGGGATAACACTGCCGCAGGGACAAGTCTCTGATCGGGTTGGTAGACATAAGGGGATATGTTTCGGGAAATAAGCCTAGGGATTAATATGACGTCGAGACAAGTCTCTGATCAGTGTGTAAACATGACGGGAGACATGAGGGGTCATGTTGTGGGAACAAGTCCCAGGGATAAATCTGACGCAGAGACAAGTCTCTGATCATGTTGGGAGACATGAGGGGTCATGTTGCGGGAACTAGTCCCAGGGATTAATATGACGCAGAGACAAGTCTCTGATCAGGTTGGGAGACATAGTAGACATGGCAGGTCATGATGCGGGTAAAAATACCAGTTTTACTTAATATACAGCGATAAGTCTCGAATAAGCAAAAGAAAAAGACCATCGCCGTGGTGATCATGTTATAGTCGGTAACGTAGACTATTGTTTATGCTTCTTCCTAAACTGGCGTACTCCCCGAGCTGTACTGAAAAGGGTGTAACAAGGAGAGAGTCTAGGTAAGGTCGGAGTTCCATACACACATTAATTTTGTTTGGTCTCAACTTTAAGCATAGCTTGACAAGCCAATATCTTCCAGAGAAAAAAGAAACAAAAATTTGATTTCAAATGAAATGATGAATAAACAAAGAATATTTCCATACTTACAGCGATACTTTTCCCTTGGTGCAAATGGACGTATCATTTTTGACCAACAACTTCCACCCTTATTTGGTGTTACATGTTGGGTCCGACTGCAAGGCTTGTTGCATGTTGTTGCGCAAAGTTTGAAACCGGTCAAATTTTTAGCCCCGTGCAAACGGACGCAACATTGTCGACGAACAATTCCCAACGTTGTTGGCGGAACAACATGCAACAGGTTGCGCAATCGGACGCAACATGTAACATCCAACGATGTTTGGAGTTGTTGGCGAACAATGTTTCGTCCGTTTTCACGGGGCTTTAGAGGATTGTGATTTGAGTTCAACTCTTCCTCCTACCATTGTTAAGGAGAGTGGAAGCGTGGTGTGCAACTGTGTAGCTCTTACAGTAACTGGACTTTTTTTAACTCAGGCGTGATGAGAACTCCGGCCGTAGATAAAAGAAGTAGGGTATTCCACTTAGAGGATTCAAAATGGTGTTAGTAATAGTCGTAAAATTTGTGTTTACTTGAGCAGCTTTATCAAACACTCAGCGCAGTGTTTGATCCGATATCCAGACCAACTGTTACATTCACCAGATTTAAACGTGAGCCACCATTACATTTATATGCCATTACGCCCTTGTCGTAGATTGATTCTATTCCTAGCAGTATACAACAAAATATTTGTTACATCAACCTGGCAGTGCAGTTGTGCAGTTTTGAATCCAGGGTAAAGCCGGATGGGAAGCCAAACCCCACCCTTACTGCACCCATCAAACCAGACGTCTTTAGTAATTGAACGACTAAATGATTTGAGACTAAAATGTATACCACAAAAGGATCGCAAAGAATATACACACCTAAATTGTACTAAATAATAACATGCATAAGCCAAGAAGAGTGTAAACGATCAGCTGTGAAATAGCCATTTAACGGTGAGCACAAGTTTGAACCCCTTCATGAATAAATTTTCGCATCGGCCCTTTTTTTTTTTTTTTTTTTTTTTTTTTTTTTTTTTAAATGGATTCTTTTTTTCCATCAACATACCCTCAAACAATTTCCATATAAATTATAAAAAAAAAAACTAATAAAAATTATAATCAAATATAAAAAATATAAAACAACAAACAAAAAACACAGTTTTTCTTCACACCTGCCTAGCAAATCATATAACATT
>CALNXI010000117.1:79330-142295 GCA_942486025.1 Porites evermanni | reverse complement strand
CTAGCACTTTGAGTCGAGGATTAAACAGAATTGCTACTCCTTTGCTGTGTTTACTACCATGACAGAAGTACACTTTACTACCCCACTCGTTACTCCATAATTTTTCTTGGTCAGTAGAGCTATATGTCTCTTGCAAGAAAATTATTGAGTACTTGTTAACGTGCAGTTGCCGAAAAATAGCTCTTCGTTTTCTTGAACTATTTAAACCCCTAACATTTAACGTAATAAAAGTTAACTTATTCATATTAACGAATAAATATCGATATCTTAATAGTTTCACAATACAGAAGCCTTCTTAAGCTAAAGCCTGGAGAAAACATTACATCACTTACGACATAAAAACGAAAATTACCTTTTATGAAACAAATTAAAGGCATTGCCTGTGAAGTTCTTTTAACTCCAACAATGGGTAGAATGTGAGATTAAAGTTGTTGTTGGTCAGTATCACTCCGACGGCGTTGCTAGGTTAACTCTTTGCCTCTTCCATTTCATGCCCTTTGCATTGACTAGTGAACAGAGGGTCAAAAGTTTGACTGCTGTTCAGAAATTTTGGATTGATTAGTCTATTTTTCTGTACTAGGAGGCAAATAATATGGACGTCACCCAAAGTAAGGCCTTCTCCCTTTTTATATGCCTTAACGCTAACAAATTTGTATTGCTATGCAGTCGACTCCCGATAACTCGAACCTTCAAGGGAAATGGAAAACGTTCGAGTTATGGGGAGTTCGAGTTATCGGAAGCTCGAAGGAAATAGCCGAAAGTAAGGAAAAAAAATAGTTTTTACTGCACAAGGAACATTTTAATCACTGTTAATTGTAGAAATGTTAAGTGAAAATTGAAAGATACTTCTAGATTATAAATCAGAACGTAACGTAACAAGTATTGCCTACTGAATATAGAATGCGTTTTACTGTTTTGAGAAGTAAAACTGTTTCACGTAAGATTTGTGACAAAAAACATCAACCTCCACTAGTAAACTATATGCCTACAACACCTCAATGGGAAACGCAAAATTCAATGTTTCGGACGCCAGTAGACTGATTGTTTCCCCTCCTTTTTGAGGGCTCAAAACATGGTTCGAGTTACCGCTTAGGGTGCTTAAACCTAAAATGACTGCTGCCAGAGTTGTCTAGGTAAGATTGTGACAATGCTTTCAAAAAGTCTTTGAGAAGAAAGTGTTCGAAAGTTTATTACTATTAAAATTTGCAGTGGCAGTTATATGATTTGTTGTTGTTGAATTGGTACCTCTTAGGGGTGGAAATGAATTTGGAACACGCCCATAAAACAAGATTCTGGTACCTTTTAGGGGTGTTCTCGAAATTTTCCAACGAGTACCCCTGTCACTTTTATAGGGGGGTAACCCCTCCCCGGGCCTTCAATATGAGAAACGAAAATTGTTTCGGGTAGCCGAGCTATCATGAGCCAACGTTTAATACATTTTCTTACAAAACGTGCGATCCTTCAATATTAGAAACAAAAAGTTGTTTCGGTTAGAAAGGTAACCCGCCTAGCCACGCCAGGTCACTCTTTTGTTTTGGTAGGAGCACCCTCCTACCTTTCCCCATATAAACTCTTTGGCTCGCCCAGCCGGGTCAACTCGTTCAAGGCGACACAATCAGAGCATGCGCGTGGGTTGTTGGCTCGGGCAAAAGGGTCAACCTTTTTCTCATGTAAACGCGCCCTAAAGTTGACCCGGCTGGGAGGGTGACCCTTCCCCGGAGGGGGGACTCCCATATAAAAGTGACGGGGATGCTAACTAAACCCCTAAGGAAGAACAATGTGGGTGTGGCTCAAGCTTAAACTGACCGCTAAAGGAAACCATACACAGACATCTAAATCAATGCCGAGGATGTTGTGTTCTTTTTCAAAAATTAGATTTCTTTGAAGTCAGTGTCCCAGCATTTTTTGTAAAGTTCTTTATGCATAGCCCTATGCGATACCTGAATGGGCACTTAAATATAGTGACTTCCCGTCCCAAGGACACTAAGTGACACCAAAATCTGCAATTTACACCCCTAAGTGAGACGACGAGCATTCCCCCCGGATCCTTCTACACGGGACAAGTTTTCTCCATATGAACGGTGCCTAAGCCCCAGTCACAGGTACTAGAACACTTCCCTCGTGGGACCTACAGCCGCGTATCAAACTGTTCGAGCTCTATATGTTCATGCTGAATTCCTTGATCCTTTCTATTGGTTAACAGACACTTGAGAGAGTCCCAAAATCTTGCGAGCCTCCAGGAATAGAGAAAAGGATTCAGCCCAGAATTTATATAAACGAACACTGATGAAACCCAGAGTCCCTTTAAAATGGCGGAGTCCGGTCTTAACTGATATAACACAGAGAAATACACGATTGACTGAATTATAAACCATGGAGTGAAGCACAGCAAAAATATGCAAACTATCAAGGCAATAGATTTAAAGAGCTTCTTGTCCCGGTGTAAGAGATGATGGATCGAAAGGGAACCTCTCGCAGCAGCGTCTCTGGTGGAATGACTTTGAAAGTGACGCATAATTACAACATTTATAGAGATGATAACAGTGGCTGATACAAGAACCTCTGCTGTGTAAATTATGCAAAATATGATGAAGTGTTCTGTAAGTGTTGCGTGTAAAACTCCCAAAGCCAGCGCGTAAGCCCAAATTGTGAGAGCCGTGATGGAGACGAGCCTATTAGTGACTCTAACACGATATTGAAGCGGTGTAAGCAGTGCGAATAGTCTGTCAATTGTCAGTAATAATACATGGCCAATGGACACGCTGGTAAGTACGGCATTTATCGTAAGTGGCACGCGTATGGAGAAAGACGGTTTATCTCCTGCTCTGATCAACAGCGACCAATCAGAATTTAAAGGGCACAATATGGCACCAACTAAAAAGTCTGCAACGGCCATTGACAACAATATATAGGTAGAAGTGAACGAGCGAAGATTCCTCAAAGGGTCTTTCCAAACAACGAGAATAATCAATGCGTTTCCTGCAACGATTAGAGGAGAAAGAATGGCCATGATAACTCCGATGACGAGAGCAAACATTCGCTTGGTTTCCATAAAATTCGATATGAGTTGATGGGTGTTGAGACCGTCTGCGATACTGATGTTGGTTTCCATGGAATTGAAGATCAGTTCAAGACCGTATGAACTTCTTGAGAAACTATTGCTATGGACTTTCATTCCCATTCAGTCTACAATTGGTCGGGTTTATTGCAGAGCACCTCTTTCAGGCTTAAACCACCAAAGTGGATAACCATGGAAAATGGTTTGTAGACCTGAGAGGAAAAAATGTATTTGCGTCGAACACACCTCTGTGAAAAAATAGGCAGTCTTTATCAAAACACCAGTCGAACCTTTAGAAAAATAACGTGAGACAACGTCCTCTCAGCTTGAAGAATCAAATACTTAGATAACAGTTCATCACTATTATCAACCCGTTTTATCGCGGATATATGCAAATGTCTTAACAAGAACAAAGCAAATGTCTTAACAAGAACAAAACACAAATTACACAAGATAAGCAAATCTCGATCAGGGCCAAATAACCTATTTTTGGCAGTGATGTTTTTACTTTTCTTCCTGAACAGTAAGACTATAGGAACCAATCAGAGTTGCAATTATTGTTGTTTTAATAAATTGGCAACATGTGCGTATACTTGTAACAAACTTTGAATGAAGGGAACCACGTAACCAGAAATAAAATTCAGTCGTTTGCTCACCTTGCAAGATCTGTTTTATTGAGAGGCTGGTGCCATACATTGCTTAAAAGTGTAAATAATGGTAATAGGAATGAGTGGAGTCCAATTCGGTCTGTAATCATACAAGTGATTAAAAAAATCGGATGACGGCGTAGCGGGAGCCCGATTTTTTAATTACCAAAGTTACCAATTAATCATAACTATAACAAAATTTGTGATATTTTAGGCTTTTTAAATTAAAACACAAGAAATTCCGAGAGTTTCTGTTGGCAGTGAAAAGAGCCATTTAAGTGCGCGCTGCGACGGCGCGTACTGTCCTTGCCGAAATCAGGACAGTTGATAGCCAATCAGATTTGAGAATTTTGTTATAGTTATAGTTATAGTTATGATTTGAGAATTTTGTTATATCATGTTGTTGTTATAGTTATGATTCATAAAATAACATTTGCTTATACACTTGTTACTGATACTAATTTTCAAAATCAGGCTCCAGTTTTTCAAAACGCGGATAACGCTATTCAGTGCCGAGAAATCTCTATCCACTGGATAGCGCAACTGGTTTCCCTGATACTTATCCCCTGTAAACTGATTTATCCAAAGGATACCGCCATACGACGTTACCTTGAAAAACCTGGCACTGTACAGTTACACAGAATTATCATAAGTGCTTTTAAAATTTTGATTTTAACTACTGTGGTCGACGGTATATCTCAACTTACCTGTAAGAGTTACTGATTTATTCCCACCTGAGTAAATAATGAGGCAAGTATCGAGTTTTACTCCAAATCCTGGTGTTTTTTCATTATATATTATCCCCGCTCTCTGTTCTACAGTATTTAATCAGCTTTTTTCAAGTGCTTTATCTTCGCATCTGCTTTTGTGATTGGTTGTTCGGCGTGTTTAAGAAAAACATCCCACCTTTTTAATGCTAACAAGGTATTCTGATTTCACATCGTTCACGTCCTATAACTTAAAATGAAAATGGTCATTCTTCCTTGGTAGCCTGTTCCAGGCGCTCAAGTCACGGATACAATCAATCCTGTATTAAGTGGTCACCCTTGAGGAATAGCTCACTGAAGGCTTAGTACAGGTTGACCATTTAATACAGGTTTGACAAACGTGAGAGTTATTCAAGAAAATGAAGATGATGAAAAAACGAAATATCTGTGCTATGACAAATTGACCTCAAACTGTTTCTACCTCTTCTTGTGCCAATAGAAATGAAGTAAAAAGTCTTACACAATGTATCTGTTGCACTCAGAGCATGGTACATCTTGTCAGAGTGACCGTTTAATAGAGGTGAATACAACAAAAAATAAGGGATCAATTTAGGTTCCTGGGAAACTCTCCACCTACCCCTCCCCTAAGCTAACATTAACACTTAAGGCAAAGTGATGACTTAGGGGAGGGGTAGGTGGGCAGTTTCCCAGACACCTAAATTGATCTAAAATAAGTCATTGGGACCTCGGAACAATGAGGTGACCGCTTAGTAGAGGTCAGTTTTACAGGTACGGAAAACAATTTTCGGGACTTTGTTGAGTGACCGCTTAATAGAGGTCCACTTAATACAGGTTTGAACGAGTGAGTACGGCGCAAAGAGAGATCAGCAGGAAAAAAAGTGATATGGTGGGGGTAGGAAGAGAGGAGGAGGAGTTCTTCTTTCTCGCTCTCTCATTCTCTTCCGGTTTTTGTTTTCCTCTCCGCTCTTGATTTTGCGCTACTCTCTACTATCTAAAGGCCTGGAACAGGCTTTTGCTGGGGCCACTCGGAGAGGCCACTCGGCACTTTAACAATGCCTGTTCTACGAATTTTACAAAGGAGTCTCAGACTGAGGGGGTAGGGGCGGGGAGCTTTCCTTGTTATGTGCCAGTTCATTACACCAGAGAGGGAGAACAAGGACAGAACATCGAAAAGACTGAAAACGTCTCCCACCAATGTGGCCTGGGCACAAATCTGGGCGTCAACGCAATAGACCTACTTCACGATACCCGCCATCTTTGCACGCGCTTAAGGACTGATGGGATAAAAGCGGTATCACGTAGTTTCTCAGGGGGTCAAAAAGTGATAAAATTTGCCAATGCAGGAAATCGCGGTCGAGTTTGTTTATTCTAAACAACAGAACACGATGAACTTTTTATCTTGAAGACGATAATGGCAACTTATGGGTGAAAATCAGGGCCCCCTGGTGAAAATGATCATTGTTACTTTTCTAGATGCAGTAGCGACCGTAATATGTCCTCAGAGCAGGTAACAATGTCACAAACTTGTCGAAAATTGAACTGTACATTTTGCATGACTATTAAATTGTCCTCTCGTTTTGAGAGAATAAACAAACTCGACCGCGATTTCTTGCATTGGCAAATTTTATTCATTGTTTGCCCCCTGAGAAACCACGTGACACTGCTAATATCCCATCGATCCGAAGGCGCATGCAAAGATAGCGGGTATCGTGAATAAGGTCTATAGAGTGTTTTCACTCACGTGGCCAACATCTATGGAAATTTATTGGAACAAAAGAAAGCGTTTGCATAAGAAAAGAGTTCAACTCCCACAGGATTGGTTTGGGACACCAACATGGCCACCGTTTCATTGTTTTGGGACACCAATATGGCCGCCGGACGATCCGGACGATCGTGTAAATTTGGAAGCGATGATATAGAAACGCTCTCAGACGACTGAGACGATTGGGACGATCGAAGGCTATCCCAGAAATCATCACTATTATTCCAGTAATCGAGAATAAATTCGACCTGGACGCTGCTGAAGTCGTAAAAAAAAGTACAAAAATGTTCGCACCGTGTATAGGCGCTATTTGAAGCTAGAGAAAGTCCGTTATGTCTTCGTGGAACTCTTCTTGCTTGTCGACGCTGCAAAATCGAAAGACAAAGCAGATAACAAGGCTTGAGGTTAACTCCATAGTTAAAATCCATCATTGTGTTACTTGTTTTTTAAAACACGCGCAAAAATTCTATTGTCTGACCCAAAGACATCGCTGACGACACCGAGTCTTTTGTCGTTGATGCGATCGAGACGATCAAATGGAAACCACAAATCGTCCTTCGTCCGCATCGTCTCGAAATTTTTTGAAACGACTGGGGTTATCGGGACGATCCGGACGATGAGGTGGAAACCAGGCTTTAGGGCGTCTTCACATGAACCCGGTTGACAGGACTGAGTCGGTTTCAAGATTTCACCTTACCTCTAAATCCTGTATGTGTTCGTATGGATCTCGGTAAGCGGACTGGAAAATTTTCCATATGATCACTTCAGCTCGGTTACCCGGATGAAAGCAGGATGAATTCTGGCGTCTCGAATGGTATCGTCTTGCATTGCCTGCTGTATTTTGCACATCATAAGCTTCCCATTCAACTGCAGTGATACAGCTTGAAGAGTTGCCGATGGAAAGAGGGCTGAAATTTCTCATATTTTAATCCAAGGCGGAATTTGTCCTGCCGAAGCGGGCCTGTCTGGTCAACCGGCCGGGCACCGGTGAGGAGGCCCTAACTATAAGTAAAAGAAATCTTTAATTGCTATCTCGAATCCACACCACCCACTGAAACAAAAAAATAAACTGTTTTTTTTTTTTTCAATTATGTAAACAAAAGACAGGCAATACTGTACAACTGTAGGAGTGTTTTAATTAATTTTTTTACCACTCGTACTCTTTTCTTGGAGACTTTTAGACTTATAATACAGTTTTTAGTTCGGCCTAATAATAATTTAAGCCCTGCAGTTCTACCCTAGCTAGATACCTATTCGACAGTTATTTTTATTTTATTTTATTCTATTTTTTTTCATTTTCGTCATGAATTCGTAATTAGATTTATTCAAATAATACTACAAAATCAAAAGTCGCTAAGCATTACATTTAATTTTAATGTGAAGCTCAGGTAAAAACAGCAAAACTGTTTGTAACTGTCTGGTTACTAGTTGACGTGATAGCCTCATCTTTGAACAAATATCACAACTTTGTGTTGTATGTTTGCCTTTCTTCGGAGATCTGAAATGTTGGTCTTCTTCCTAGCATTTTTTTAATACAACATTTGGATAGAAAAAATTTGAAGGTGGCTTTAAATTTGGAAAATCTAAAAGCGTATATTAAAGGATTTAGAGCTGCATTTAAAGACAAAAGAAGCGTTGTAACATGATAAAAGATAACCCACAGTTGATAATTTTCATGACAGGGCTGGCAGAAAAAAAATAGCAACTGAGTAGTAATCCACGGAGTATAACAAAAATCTAATGCAATAATGATTGAAAAGATAACGACGAAAACCTTTGTCTCTCTTTTTCGAAGTAAAACCTGGTTTGTCTGAGAGTTTTCATCCATGATTCTGTTCTTGTGATGTTTATAAAGATGCCTTAAAGTTATAAAGTACAAACAACAAGTAAACTCCCAAGAAAGCAAAATGACTAGTACGTACATGAACCAAAGTACAAAAAAATGTTCTTGTAGTATCCACGACAAAGAGGCGAAGTAAAAGCCAAAGATCCATATCGCAAATGTGCAAACTGCCACTCGTCTTTTTGTAACTATTTGTCTATACTTTAAAGGTCTTGCCAAGGCGAAAAACCTGTCCACGGTTAACAGCAAGGTGTGATAGACAGACGCACTTAACTGGACAAAATGGCAAAATAAGAGAATTTCGATGAGGAAATTCCATGGATCTGCGTTCATTGCCAAGCGAATATAGAAAAAGGTGGCGGCAGGAGCCAGCACGAGTCCTACTAAAAAGTCAGCAAGTGCCAACGTTAGAATTATGAAGTTTGAAGGAGAAGATCGTAGTGTTTTTAATGGATCCTTCCATACAGCCGCGACAACAAGTGCGTTCCCTAATAAAGAGGTTATTGCAACAAGCAAATAAGCAATGCTAAAAAATATTGCTTGACCAGTTGATGCTCCTGTTATTGCTTTTCTAACCGTCTCTACAGCAATGTTTGCCGGTATTTTCCAGTAATTCATATGACCAAACAATGTCGCCATATCCACCGACAAAAATTTTGCCTTTTTTTCGGGTCTAAGACAACTGGTCCAACCTTTTGAAGGTAATGAACTTTATCACTATATTAATATAGAGCACATAATATAAAGCATATACTGTCAATATTTATCTATTAAAATCAGATCTCTTTGTGATTCATGACAGCTTGATTAAAAATTGATTAGCAGAATTCATTGTGCAGTCGATCTTTGTAGTTGTGTACAGTCTAAAATACAAACGTACACCCCATGTACTTCATCTAAATGCAAATTTTCATGAATTTTGCACAGGAACAAGATCGCAATCACTGTGCCCTAATGTTCAAGACAGGCGTTTGAAGAAAAACAGCTATGAACTCGAAGATACTTAATAAACTTGTGCAAGGTCTTTATATATACCAATGTTAAGTTTTCAGAACTGACAGAAACCTATCGACCGAACAGTCTATTAGCGGGTGGATGTTTTCTGTTGTATAATTGACGGGGCTTTTAAGTGCAAGATTCACGTAATATTTTAATCATAAACCTTCATAAAAAAAATTAAATTGTTTGCAGTAACCATTTTGTGACTTCTTCGTGGAAGACGAAATGACAAAATCCTTAAAGAGTCTACATTTATTGTCTGTAGTGCCGAAATAGTATAACGATCGCGCGAGATTTCAATCAGTATTTTTTTTTTTTTTTGCGTGATTCTAGCGGGCAGTCGTGTGCTTAATCTAAATGCTAATTTTGCACAGTATCAATTAAGATCGCAACCACTGTGCCCTAATGTTCAAGTGTTATGGAATCTAAAATTGTGTAGGGTCTATATATACTTACATTCTGCGTAGAATGTATTTCGTAGAGTGCTCAATTCATTTGATTGAAGAGCATTGACTGTAACTACACATTAGTTCAGGCTTCAGGAGCAATCATCTTTTATTGCGACAGTGCTGTTTCGTAGGGTCCGAAATTATAAGACCACACTTATCAGGCAATGTTAGGTTTTCTGAGTCCATGCCAGTTAGACTGTTTGGGTATTTGTATTCTAAAAATTCAGATTTAAATTGTGAATCAGAATCACTAGCATACAATTCCTCAAACACTCCTCTGACTTTTGACTTAAAAGGAAGATCCTCAATCAGCATAATTCCTCCCCTCATTCTTAGTGTTATTTTAATTTTATTTAATTTTGATGAACACATAGGCGTACGGGCAATTTTTTGCTAGGGGGGCGGTCAGAGCAATTTGCCCCAAAAGTTCTCGCATGTTGCCCAAATTTTCACGAAACAATCGGAAAGAACTGATGGTCATACGATGCAACAACATAGGCCCACATGTGAAGTGAAAATTTTTTACATATGAATCTATCTTATGAGCTCATAAAACACGTTAATAGCTGTCTTTGCCATTTTGACGGCCGAAGATACCAATGATACGATTCATGTCATTGTTGACTACAGAGTTCGCATATGCCGTTTCAATGTTAATAAGTGCAAAAGTACTGGCACGGTGTTGCCCCATGGTGCTGCGAAAGTAAGTTTTCAATCTGCGCAACGTACTGAATGATCATTCTGCAGAACACAATGCAATGTAGCAGGTATCATTCCAAAGATATGTACCACATTAGAAAACACTGGAAACATATCAAATAGATCATTCTCGTGCATTGTCTAAAGCATTTCTGAAACAGTCATGTAGCCTTGTCCACGTACACGACGAAAACTCGCGTACATTTTCTGCTCGGCTTCGAGGATCTCGCCGTCGACTTTGTAAAATTTAGCAACGCGGGAAAAGGTTTCGTTGTTCACCTACAAGGGCTGGAAGACAGCGCGATGGCGACTGTCTGAGTGCCCTGGCTTCTCGTAATTCAAACTGAGAATTGGTCAGTCACTTCTTCATTTTCAGACCCATTGCTGATGCTATCTGCCATACGCTGTTGAAACTTTCTGTCTCGTATGAATTTAACTGGATTTACCACAACGACTTCAGGTTAAAATAGAAAATATCTATCTTTTCGAAAGAATAAAAAAGAAACATTGAAACGTCTTTAAAAACTGGCTTTGCCCAAATTCCTCTCGCTGCCCAAAAATCTGAGTTGCCCAAAATTTGGGAGGCTGCAGTCCCCCTCGCCCCCCGGTCCGTACGCCTATGGTCGGCACTCTTCTCCTATTTGTGCGTCAATATTCACAAATATGTTAGCGTTGCATTTTGAGGTTAAATTTGACCAACATTTTGTGCAGTGAGTTCTACGGTTATGGTTGACTTCAAACTTGCAGATATAAAACTAGAGAGCTCTGGGGCCTATTTGCTGAATTTAGAGATAAATCTGTAGTAGGGTTTCCAAGTTATTGACATTTTTTTTTTAAATGCGGTTTTAAACATATGACGATATCTCGAGCGTTTTACACCTACAAAAAAAAGATAACATTTTCTTAAAGTTTTACCATTCTTTATTAAGGATGCCAAAAATCAAAGAAATAGGTTGAATCGTTTCTGTCGAAAAAGCGAGTGAAAAACATAACGAACGCCCGAATAAATAGGTCCGGGCCACCTTAACATTCTTTATTTCTTCTATTTGTTACCACTTATTTATATTATTTTTACATTTTAAATTTCTTTCAAATCACTACTTCGCCGGTTTTTGTTTTCACTTACTTTCAATGTTCACTTTTTTTTCTCATTAAAATTTTCACGTGTTGCACGCTAGTCTTTATTTCAAATTAAAACGTCTTAGCCTAACCTTTTCCTTATATGTAAGACCCTGAAAAAGGAACGCCGTCCCTTCTGAAATATTGGTAAAATATATATATATATTCTTGACGCAATGTTTAATAAACGAGCGGGAGGTTTTTATCGGGGTATAAAGCCACTCGGCCTCGCCCGGTGGCTTTATGCTCCGATAGAACCCGACCCGCGAGTTTACAGGGCTGTAGCTAGTTTTTTTGTAACGGGGGGTATTATGGCGAATGCCGGAGGCACGAGCCTTGTAGGGGGGGTCGGGGGTATCCTCCCCCAGAGAATTTTCAAATTCGGAGGCTCCGAAACGTTATTTTCAGCACTTGTCATGAGATATGTCTCTGAAACGTCGACCGCAAGTAAGTGTAAAAAGGCAGGTGTTTTCAGTGCTTACAAGTGAATATTTCCGAGGTCCCGTTAATTTGAAACACGCCGTATATCCAAGCACTAGTACACTAAACATTTCACAATACTGTATGATGTTTGGCTAACTAACCTTTTGCTTACTATTTGCACACACCGTGGACCAACCAATTTCTTTGCCATGAAAATGGCAAACAATTCCAGGTCACTAAATCATAATAACTGAGTCTAGAGAAACAAATCCATCCACAGACTTGATTTGTATGGCTCAACAGGTCCAGGGGGGCAGCTTCCCCCTCCCCCCCCTTCCCTCCCCCCCTCCCCCGCAAGCTACGGCTCTGGTTTATTGAACGACTACAAAAACATTCCCGGAAAAGCGTGTTTCAATGGAGTTGATAACAATGACGCTTTTGTGAACGTTGGAAATTAGCATAGGAAAAAAACACTACGTACGAAATTGTTATGCAAGAAAATCAAATCTCACTGGTGTTTAGAAATTTTCCAGTCTCCCTAACCGAAGAGGACATACCGTCTTGTTCCAGAGCTTTTCGGAAGCCTAAAAATGCCGAGGGAGAGAGCAAGTTAATTGAAAATGGTAGCCCAAAGTCAACTATTTCACTGAAAAAGTCTGGAATGGCCGAATGGTAGGTAAACAAAAATCCAGTACTCGAGTCTTGCGTATTCAGAACTGACAAGTCTTGAGTGCAACGCTTGGACACTGCTATAGCCAATGTTACTGCTGTGTCACTGAACTTTTGGCTAATTAAATTGGTGAAAGACCAAAGTTTAATTTAAAGTAAATTTACTGCGTGTGTTATTTTGAAAGAACATATTCACCCACCATTTGTTGTGTCAGTTGTTGTGCTGATAATAAAATATTCATAGGTCACATGCAATGAAATCAAATGTCATCCTAATTAGTATTTTTTACGTAAAGAATACTAATGAGGATGAAATGTTTAAAGTTTGACAGTGTTTTACCGGGGTTTAAAGCACGAGCACGTGATGGATTTTAGCGGACGTGATAGGTTGTTGAGCTCATTAATTATTTATGAGTTTTTGAATGTGAAATTAGCCTTAACATTCACTGTTTTGACGTTATGCTAACTTTTCCAAATTAATGTTGACCATAGATACTATATCTCAATGACTACAGGGTGTTTCAAAAGTTCGTTCCGATTGTAAATTGTATTTTGCGCAAAGAATTTAATGCTTCCTTAAGCAAATGTAAACCGATTCAGGTAGGAAATTTATCTAAATAACCGTTCAAAGCAATTTCAAACTAAAATTTGAAGAAATTATTATATTCTTTAAATTTTTTTTTTCCCAACTTGCACGTACGCGAATTTTTTCCCGCCATACTTTTCCTGCCTGATTTTGTAGGTTTTCTATTTTCGTTTTTTTGGCGTTTTCTTTTGTTTTCTCTACTCTTTCACGAAAATGGAAGTGAACACTGTTTGTGCTAGAGTGAGGCATCTATTTACGGTACTCGGCTCTGTCCATTTAGTCAAAGAAATTGTCAAATTGTTGAAGAAGTCTGAATGATGAGAGAACAAGTGGTCAAAAGTAAAGACCTTAAAAGACAAACCAAGGAGTAGATGGCCGGTTTTTTTTTACAAACTGTGTGAAAAATGTTATCGAAAAAGCTGTAAGTATATGCGTAATAATTAAAAAAGACTGCAGGGTACAAAGAAAACTTCAACTTCACAATATCAAGGTTTCGAGCACAACGGTATGGACATATGTGACCAACAAAGGCTGGAAAGCCTTGAAAAGAAAAAGGCGGTGCAAACTTCATGCAGGCATGGCATCAGAAGAATTCGCAAACTTTATACCAAAGGACGACCGGCCGGCAAACTCACGTGATGTGAACCCTCTTGTAACCATCTGGATTATCGTTGATGAGACAACATACAAAGATCCAGCCCCCAAAACACTGGACTAGCTACTGACAGCGACCACGCTTCAGCTGGGAAATTGTGAATTTAGACACGCTATGGGAGCTCGTACATTCTATACGTCACCACTTAGTAAAAGACAGAAATCATAAAGGAAGACATTCAGGCCCGGGTTGTTCGAAGCATGGTTAGTGCTAACCAGCGTTAAATACCATGGAAACCTATACAATTTGATACCTCTTAACCAACGGTTAGCGCTAACCAGGCTTCGAGCAACCGGCCCCTGGTTGCTAATATTTCAGTTAGTCAATGTTAAATTAATAACAAGAGACTATAAAGGGGACAGAGAGGGCATCCCCCATATACACCCTATTCCATAGGTAATTCGTCTCGAGTTATTTTTAACACCACAGATCTCAAGGGGGATTAGACAACAGCCAATCACATAGCGCGAATGTGTTCCGCGTGGATGACCCACGCTGAGAGCCACGCGTCCTTCACGAAATGACGCAGAACAAAATGGGGGAAGACGCGGAGAGCGATTTTGCTATTCCTTTTGTCGACGAAAACGACTACAGCGAGATTTCTGCGAAAGCTGTGTCAGCGAAACCGAAATTAAAAAAGAATCGCCCTTCCTCTCTTGTATAGAGCTAACAGTAGAGCAGGGAAATCCTTAACACACTGAATATTCTCTCAGGATCATTTATAATTTACAGTTTGAAGAGAGCAATTTCTGGTTTGATGTTTATTTTTTTCAGTCTTTATAGCGATTATTCCTACCCACTTACTTTGTCAATTGTAGGCGAACCCTCCTAAAGCTGAATTTCAAGGGACCATATTCAAGCTCAGAAAGAGAAATAAAATTTCGTCGTTGCTTATTTACGTCCTCCATAAAACGCGAAATTAGGCATTTTCACGTCGTAGTCGTGCAAAAACGGGAAAGAAATGAACAAAAAAGTGTGTTGCACGTGCGAAGTTGTTGTTTTGCTAATTAAACCTATTGTTTTTTTGACGTTCTAGTTGTCGTCCACGTCGTTGGATCTTAAACTCCCTAAATTGTACAAACGACCGGTTTCAATAGATCGGCGAAATTTCTCAGTTTATTAAAGCACTGAGGTTACGACAACTTCGTGTTAAACTGATTTTACGGGTTGTCAAAGAATCCAGCGATTCCTTTTTCCCAGATGAACGCCGACTTATTTCGCTTCAATATTCAGGAATGCTCTCGATCTTTTTACACTTTCATTGCCTCTCGCCCGACATGCTTTGAACGGCGTTTGGTCATGCGAAACCTCCACGAAACCCCCACGCCTCGCGCGAGGTAACTTTATCCCGATTCTAAAAATAACTCGAAGCGAATTACCTATGGAATAGGGTGTATATGGGGGATGCCCTCTCTGTCCCCTTTATAGTCTCTTGATTAATAATGAATAACATGCTTAGGTTTACAAAAGTTATCTTTAATAATCAGTGAAATTTAAGTGAAGAAAAAATCGGAACGAACTTTTGAAACACCCTGTAGAACATTTCCGTTTTTATTTTTATCGCATCTTTTGAATATAAAATATTGACAATATTCACACTGAAATGTACTGGTCATGGCGTAGGTAAGCAGAACACAATAAATTTTCTTTTTCTTTGTCTACACAGTTAGATACGGTCCTTTCGAGTTCAACACAGAAAATTTAGCCAACATTTGACAAATTGAATTAAATAAGATCGATGAAGTTTGCCACAATTGTTGGGTACTTTCCATTTTGACAAACCAAACAGCCAGAAACCAGTGGAATTATGAAGAGAAAATGGAGCGACATTTTCATGCATCAGTCAATTCCAGCTGCGCCCAGCCCCCCACCCCACGGGCTACTGTGGGGCATTTGGCCACCTGGTCAGTCCCGGGGGTGGGGCATTTGCAAATGTTGCGCTGCCCGGGGGCCGGGCATTTGCCAACCCCGAGCTTTTGACACGCACGCGGTTTCCTATCAATATAACTACACAGAGGATTTTACTGGAAAAACAAGCAGATTGGCTCATTGGTCAAGGACGGGAAAAAATTGAAGAGGTTTGTAAAGGCATGTTCTCGATTTTATGCATGCATTTTTTCATTGCTTATCAAGCCAGAATTACATAGCGAAACTTGGGAGCTATCGGCGTGAATCAACGTTTTTTTTGGTTATTGAATCAAGTTTCTCTTGATATTATTTGAAGACCATCCTTTCATATTTATCAAACTATTCGTAGCAGTTCACTTTACAACGCACTATTTATTTTAATGTCAATAATTTTATAGCAATTCTAAAACCATAAACTGGTGTCGTCACGGCGTGAACTCTTAACTTAGAATAGCACTATTACAAAGCAGTACGTTAACTGAAACAAAAAATCGCACTTTAAAATGCTTAAAATGGCACTACTCGACTGTTCGATCAATGGAAAATGTTGCAGTGTTGACGGAGGACGGGGCATTTGCCCTCTTTTTACGTCCTCATCCCGGGGGATTTGACAGCTCAAGAGTCCCCACCCCCGGAAATAGAATTTACTGATGCATTAAGTTGAAACAAGGTTTCCCAATCGAATCGAAGCGACCATTTACATTTCGGCCGAAATTTTGACTACTTCTTAGCAAAGTAAGACTGAAAACGAGAGTTTTTTGAAATGGAACGGCACGTTTTAGGAGCACCCAACGAGAATATAATTCAAAACCACTTAAACATAGCATTGTTGAATGTATTTTAGTATTTAAACGGTAGATATAGGCATCTTTTTATCCCCTAAAAATTTTTCATCTGTTCGGATTTCCTAGCTGAAAGTCTAGTGATCCGAAAATTTTAGGGATCCAAACTTACCTTTTCGAAAATTTCAGCCAGAAAAAAGGCTCCCGAAAATTCTAGGTGACCTGTTTAGGGTAAAAATCCATGAAAAATGGGCAAATATTAAACCATTTTTTTAGATGTTCGAAAATCCTTTCCCATCACCCCTTGCTGCGCGCGTCACGAGAAGATGACTGGGGATGAGCCGGACGCCTTTGCAGCGGTAAAGTTTAAAAATGGCGGAGACAGATGAGGCCGGAGTAGATTATTACGCTGTTTTGAACGTCAGAAAAGAGGTAAAAATAGTCTTTCAGAGGATAAGACTAAGAGGAATATTTTATCAATCATGTAAAGTGCATTTTATTGCATTTCAGGCAAACGAAAATGAGCTCAGAGCTGCTTCCAGATGCATGTGCATTATCACCAGGACAAGCATCAAGATCCCGCGAAAAAGAAAGTAAGGTTTAAAAAGCTTAGGCCCTGTTCGCACTAGGCAAAATTTCGTTTGTTTTGCAAAAAATGTGTCGATAGGGAGCCATTCTAGTGCGAACGATTATTTTCATCCGCCAGAATTTTCTCAACTGTCACCAAAGTTCAAAGAACTGAACTGAACCTTCTCCCTCTTGTTTTGGACAGGGAGCTTAAGGATCTTTTTTTTTACTACAAATGCCTCTTTGGCTCTACTGCCTTTAATGTTCTTGAACATAAATCGTTTATTTCTCACAGCTGTACCAGACAAAGTAATTCTTGCAATGTTAAAACTCCAGAACCAGTACTTTTAAGGCTTCCTATTTTAATCGTATTACTAAATTATGGACTTTTGTCTGTTCTGTTACTGTCAAACTCAGAAAACCGTGAACGCCTGAAAAATTTCAGGAATGTTGATTGTGTACTGGCTAATTACTATAAAGTTCAGGATACGCAAGCAAACCACAAACTAATATTACCCTCGCTGTTTGCGGTTTAGTTATCTCACGCCTTATTGGCTAATTTCTCACAGCACAATAACATTCCATAAATATTTCTGGTGTTCACGGTTTAGTGAGTTTCACAGTAAGTCACCCAGTAGTTTCTCTAGTCCACAATCTTTTAAGCAGTTTGTTTTATAAAACGATAATACCTATGAGGTGGAGAGATCTTGCACATGGACATTAGTAATGACCTGTCCCTGTCACAGGTTGAACTGACTGTGCTTACCACATACACTTTCTTGTATTTTTTTTCAGTTTTTTGTGTTAACATACATCTAAAGTTCAAATGAATTTTTTCGTCAAGGGTAAACTAAGCTATTTAACAGGATTGTAATTTGTAAGTAACAACAGGGCGGTGACTTGCATGGGTCTATGGTCCCCCTTCCACTTGCCCTTTTGGGGCTCCACAATTATATTTTTAATTATTCTTGTAATTATAATCAGTTATTTTGATTTTTGTTCTTAAATCATGTCTTCTTGTTAATTCTTCCATGATTGCAGTTTTGCCCTAATTAAGTGTCAAAAAGAAAAAGATGCTTCAAGAAGATTTAGAGGGCTACATTTTTTTGTCAGGTGACAAACTGCTCTGTTCTTTAACTGCCATCTTTCACCATGTTGTACAACGAGGCTCTTTGACTCAAACTTAAAAAAGAAACAGCCTTTTTCTGAAAACCTTGCTAATATGTCCATCTCCTCCTGGGAATTTTGCTGAAAATCATGTTTTGAAGCTAGTCGAGCCATTTGAAGTTTTTGGAAAAGCTTTTAGGATCACAGCTCAGGGGCAGAAATCAATGGCTTCTGGGTGGTTGCATGAGGGGTTGCTTCACTGTAGACATTGTAATTTAGTCGTAAGATTAAGTTTGCATTTAAAAATCCTGCCAGTACCCCTGCTTATCCTCATAGTGGCTAATAATTCCTGTCTTTTCAGAAAAGTCATAGTATAAACAACAGTTTGTTTGCACTTGTTTTGACAGATTGCTGTAGAGTTTAATTCAGTAAAATTCAAAAGGCTCATGAAGGTATGGAACACATGTACTACAGTTACTGCACTGTACATATAAGCGCCGCCCATTGTATAATCACTGCGTTAATGCAATTGAATATTTCTGTTAGTTGTACTGGTTACTTAAAAGTAACAATTCTTTCCAACTTATAGATAGATGACACCCACAAATAAGCACCACATTGAATAAACACTTAAATGAGAAGTGAAAAATTTAAAAGTGCTATGCACAAATGATGTCACTAAAACATGACCCCTGCTGAGACTCAGACAAACATGGGCCATTTCTGCAAGAGTGCTGTATGAAAACAAACAGTTTGCAATCAGTTCTGCTCGCCCTTTTGATGTTTTTTAATAGGAGGTTCCAGTTTCGAGATAGATCCAGGAGAAATCAAACATAGCTTGAGTACAAAGACCTACAAAGGATTGAAGCAGAGCGGAAAATGAGAGGACTTATAAGCAGTGTGTCTTGATACCTTATTGCAGCGGGTAAATTGTTTTCAAAGAACTAGACCTTCAGCAGTCTGATATTTACATCCAATTTTCAAGAATTCTCATCAAATTTGATATTTGTTTAGTAATTTTGTTTTCTTTGATTTCTGTGTCAAAGTAGAAAGAGTCTGTAGTCATACCAGATATTTGATAAGTTTAGATTTTCGTGAAAAGTAATATTTCATATTAGCAGACTCTGTGATTTCAGATTTAAATAATATACTCAGGCTTGGAGTATTCATCCACTGCAAGACCAAACCTTTTTTTAAGAATTGCTAGGCATTTGCAAACAAACACCAAATGCTCCGGGGAGGTTTCGATGATAATTTTTCAGGTCATCCTTTGATAACTGACTCAGTGGGTGACGCTGGTGAACCGTTGAAGACCTTGAGATTTCACTATTTGCCAAAGGTCAAAGATTGAGTCTAGTTCAAACCCAAGGCAATGTTTGAAATTGCTCAACATTTATAAAGAAATATTTTATGTTTTTAGAAGAATTAAATCGTAGAATTCATGAAAATGGATTAAATTTCAGACTGCCCTGTATTCCATACAACTCAGGGCACTTCGCTTTCTTTGCGGATTTCTCGCATATATTTAGCAACTCAGACCACTTTTCAGGGATCCAAGTTGAGTCCCTCTTACATTATTCCCCGCTTCAATGATTGCTGTTAATCATTTCCTGATAAACATTGTTTACAAATAAAAACATTGTTTCAACTCAACAACAGGTAAATGCCCTTACAAAGCCTTTGAGTGAGAAGCAAAGAATGTCTGATTTATGCAGGGGGTCTTGTCTGACGTAATTTTAATCTGGCAATAATTTTATTATTATTCAAGTAAACATGGCAATGCAATGCTCCAAGCTTACTTTTTTTCAAAGTCTCCTTCAGCGACCTAAAAAAATTGAAGGGAAAATTGAAGGGAACCCAGTGCTCTGAAACTGTAAAATCTAGGGTGTCCAGCATATGATTTGTATATGATTTGTATAAAATCTGATATTTTGTAGTCCCCCAAGGGCAAAAGTTAGGCGCCGGGGGCCACCGGGCTCTGTTAGAGCACAGCGTTGTGGTTGGAACTCCTTTACTACTTATTATCATAATACGCATGAGCAACAAAAATAATCAGTTGAACTGCTTATAGAAATTTTCATCTTTACATGATAATAGCCAATAACTTAAAAACCATTTACTTATACCTTTCCACTCATTGTTATTAGGTCGATAAATTTTTCAAAGCAAACCTACAGACCAAGGGTTGCTCCTGTTGAGAAGCTGTTGCAATAAGCCTTGCCAAACCAGTTCCTTTTCCAAAGTGAGCTTCTCCTCAGCTGCTCTAACACATGGAGTGGGAACCAAAGGGGTTGGTTGCTCCGGAAAAAGCATGCACATTGGTAGATCCTGTATATAATTATCAGTAGGAGGAAAAGTCCCACCTAGGCTTCTGGACATTCTTGATAAAGGTAAAACAATTAATTTAAATTAATTCATTGCGAAGCCGTCGGTCTTCTCCAGGGTAACTATTATTTGTGTCTGTATATTTTTGTCAAATAATTGAGGGGTATATCATCAGACAGATTACGTACCAGCCAATGCACGGTGCCTCTGCACTTGTGACCAAGCATTATTTTTAGTGAGGCAGCACTCAAACTGTAGACCAGATCAGAACCATTCAGAGCCTTTAGAGATCCTTTAGAGAGCTCTCAAAACATGTTTTTTTCTAGGAAGTTTTTAATTGACATGACCAATTAGATTTGATTTTTATCTTTTAGACATTCTTAATTTTTTCTTTGTAAATTCTTGCCAATTTGTTATTCTTATCAGATTTTCATTATTTGTAATTATTTAAATGCGCATATGAACATATTTGTGTGGTGTATATGCAATATAAGTTTCCTTTTTCATTATTATTATTTTTTATTAGTATGACGTGCAACTGTAAATGAAGCATTTGAATTATATTATTCACAATTTTCTCGTCTTGTTTGTCTCAGGATCATTAAGGCATTTTGACAACAACACGCTGCAGGATATGGTAAGTTCATAGGTACGGTCCTATTAGTAGATAACTATTCCAGTTTCTGGAGTTAATTTTAAAAAGCCTATTGCTGTTACCATCCAATAGACGAGACCGTTGTAATGGCATTTTATGTATTCATTTACAAACAAAATGGGTAACTTTGTGGCATTAAATTCCGTAGCCCGGCTAGCCTAGCCTGAATATCAGATGATTACTTCAAGTTATGGGAGTAAAAATGACTCGAATTGTAATCATCTGAAATTCAGCCTATCTGTACCCAAGCTATATGATATCTTAAGGACTGAAGTAATAAACACGCAAGAATTGGAGCTATTTTTTTTGTTGTTTTCAGCCCATTGTAGTCATTGTGATATTCAGGGTAGTTTTAATTTTTCAAGAATTTTTTCCTTCCTAATCTACCCCCCTGGATCTGCCCCTGTGCCTCTAGAGTTGGTTTGACTTCCACAAGTAAAAACTCAGAGTTTCTGAGTCTGCAATGGGAGTGAACATAAATAGGACACAAAAAAGCAATAATTACACAATCAGGGGTGATAAGTAAATGCTGTAGGTTCTGAATTGTATATCTCTTTATTTTTCAGGTTAGCGGTTGATGATCCCGGACTAAACATTCCTAGTTCTACCCAAAATAACAAGAGAGGTAAGTGTTGACTAGCATTTTGACCAGAGTTGACTGAATAAAAGTTGACATGACAAATGTGAACTTAACTTTTGAGTGAATTCTTCATTAACAATGATCCTTTACAAACACGCTTTTCATTGTTTTTCACTTCAATTAATAAGGAATGTGCTGTTGTCAATTAGCTGATATCATAGACAAATTCAGTTAGTGACAAATCTGGAGGAATAACTCAATAAAATTCTTCACGAAGAGGCTCCGTTCCGAGGTCCAACCCTTAACCTTTTATATTTTTGACAACTGAAAAGGTACTCCTTTTCCAAAGGCTTCCCTTAAATTAAACTGTTTCACTTTTGCTAAATCTGAACACTGAAAAATGCTAGGACCAAGGAGAACATGAAGGTGGATCATCCTATTGCCATGATTGTTTTCTGTGTTTGGTTTACATGCAAGAGGTTGTACTTGTACTAGGATCTTCTTGGCTGAGATCCTAGCATCATGTAAACTGTCTTTGTTAGGAAGATCCTAGTACTGGGAACAAACCCCACAAAAGTGGTGAGGGGCTGTTCAGTGGCTAATCACAGCAATAATTAGGCTGACCATAATTCGTTTGGCATTACCACAAGCTAATTATCATGATATTCTTGCTGAAAGGTAGTTATACGTGTATTCATGTATTAATACCAGTAAAGAGAGCAAAAGTTGTTGCGTTGTTGCGTTGTTGTTATTTGTGGTTCCTCCTCGGACCTTCTGTACTTGGGCACCCAAGGCTGTCACTAAGAGCTGCAGGGGCCGGCAATTTTCCCAGTTACTATGAGCGTGAGCCGTGGCTACTTTCATAGAGAACAAAGTTGGGCGTTACATCAAAACATTAGAATGCTCAAGATGACCATTAGCCATGACATTCTGGCTGTTAGACCGTTAGGACAAAATGTCAGAATGCTTTCAAGGCTGTTAACTATCTGTTAACTACCCGACCCGTTAGTTTTTAGCCGTTTAAAGGATAAGCGTTAAAGTACGTTTTCCTTTGTATGGTCACATTTGTGGTTCCTCCTCGGACCTTCTCTACTCGGGCACCCAAGGCTGTCACTAAGAGCCACCGGGGCTGGGAATTTTCCTCGGTTACCATGAGCGTGAGCACCAGCTACTTTCATAAAGAACAAAAGGAAAATAGAACCAAACTAAAGTACTTCCTAGCTGTACAATTCCCCTCCTATTATTTGCATATACCCAGCAAAATTTTAGCAATTGCCCTGGGTACCACATGGATTGAAATTTCTCTATGTAAACCCAACTTAAAGTTGTTCTGCTGTCTAGGATCTTCCTCCCTCCATGAAACAACCCCTATGTACATTGTATCAAGGATATTGCTGTCTCAGGTCCATTCTGTTTTGAAGTCATTATTTTGAATTCAATGATGTAAATACACGTTTTATCTTTATAAAAAGATAGCAAATGGCATGAAATGACATCTTTAATTGCTTAATTTATAATTGCCACTGTGCAATTTGTGTGACATCCTTTCTTCGCTCTTCATAGTTATTGCATTGGAGGGATTGCAATTAGAGGTCATGGAAAGGGGATGCCTGGGAAAGAAAGGCAGTAAGTGAACATATATTTAAATAATATTATGATAACATTTGCTGGGGGAAATCTTGAAATCAAGCTATGACTAGTTCGTAACTCATTGGAAAGTGGACTCAAAAAATATGGGAATGAATATATTATTTTTTATTCTCAGTAAAAAAAACAATCCAAACATTGGAGTCTTGCCCAGATCCTTCCACTATTAGAATTCTGGCCTTATCCTTCCAAACATTGGAATACTGATCCTACACCTCCAAGCTTCGGAATTCTGACCATATCTCTCCAAACACTTGAAGTGTGACCTTTTTTTCAACTCATTATTGGTTGTCTTATTCTTCCAAACATCGGAATTCTAAATGTTGCACAGCAGAGGTTCTGACTGCTTTCTTTTATTACAGTTGCTAATAACATACGATTAAACAAAGACCAAGCACTGAGCTTTTACAGGAAACGTGTTTACTAACCTAATCCTATGCTACATATCAGGCACGAATTGTGCATTACACTATTCCCTCCCTAAAGGAAGGAATCTTCTGATTCATGGTCACGTCAAGTAATAAAACAATAGGAGTCAATCAGTTAGTCTGTTAATTTATCTGACTGAAAGAATGAACAGTTTCCCTGCGGTGATCTTACCTTCTTCAGCAATTATGGTTCAGTGTCTTCATCAGCTCCTTGTACTTTCTTGGCTTGTCCTTTAAGTGGTCCAACATCTGCTGTAGACCATTTAGAATCCATTTGCCGTAACAGTTTGAAGGTTTTCTCATGCATACTGGCCTTACGCCCTGTTCAGTTGGCTGTTCAACTTCTGCCTTGCATCTGTTTTCTGTTCTCTCCTGCCCTCTCATCTCACTTTTTTAAACATCCTCTCCAAATCCACCTCCCTCCGTATCTGACATATGTACTCCCTGATCACATTCACCCCCATGTTTGAATTCTCCGACTAGAACTGTGTCCTCAAGGCAGTCCTGACCAATATTCACTCTCACCTCTTAACCGGGTACATTCACAACCTCACTTGGAAGCTCATCATTGGCCCCAACGTCAACAACTTCTTTTTCTGCTCTGCTAATCACCATACCAGGCTCCATTGACTCCACCTTACTCGACCCTGGTAGTATCCATTTACCGTCTTTGCCTGGCCCTCACCATGAGAAGCACCCACTGACTCCCGAGCAGCTGTTTCCCCCATGCATTCTTTCTGCCTTCCCTGGTACAACTGCGCGCAGGTTGTTGAAATGAACTACTTGAGATCTCCTGGAATGTCCCCTGACTTTCTTTACTGGATACGTGATGTCCGTGACATGTTCTATTATTTCCAATGGTCCCTCCCACTGTCAATGGAATTAGTTTGCATCAGTCACCTGGTTTCAGCTGTGGAGTATCTAAAGTCTTCATCATATGGATCTTTCTGCCGATGCTGAGTTACTTGCAGACTTTGCGTCACATCACAGTATGCAGTTTCTCACCTATCCAGAAGGTCACTGACAAACTCTGAGTATTTCCTAGATGGTCTCCAAAACCTAGCTTTTATTTTCCTCAAGGTATTTTTCCTTTCTAAATGGCCACCTGCTGGACCATTATGAATTTCAGTAATGGCTTCTTTAAAAAACCCTTAGGTTAAAATCATCCTGCTCTTAGCTGACAACGTTCCTTTGTACCTAGGTCTTAAAATTTCCACTGTGCTCAGATTTTCCTTGTTGCTCGACACAGGGGTTGGAGCTCCTTATCAGTTGGTTTCTTCTGTTGCAGCGGATTCTGGGTTTGAGCTTGGGCCACTTTTTTGGGTGACCACACATTCTTTACATCCTTTTGTTCTTCACTGCTGTACAATCTGTCGGTAACTGTTGTTGCCTGTGGTTCTGCAGGGGCATTCTCCATGATTCTGCCCATGCTATTGAGGCAAGCTGAAGGTGTATGGCTAGGTTGCTTTCCTGGCTGATATTAGATTCCATAGTCATATTCTTTGAGGCATTTCAGCAACATAGCTAACTGTTCTTGAAGGACATCAACCAATGTATTCAGTGATGATCAATTTGTAAACAAAAATTCTGCCCTAAAAGTATTTTAACGTAAGTGACTGAGGGTAGCTTCTAAGGAGGGGACACTTGGCAGGCTTCAGTTCCAAACCATCAGTCCTTATTATATGATCAAACACTAACTATAAGCTGTTAAATACACCAGGCTGTGCGCCCAGGTAGGTGTCAGTATTATTGAGGGGTTTCAAAACAAGCCAGCAACCGCCGGAGTTCCGCCGACTTCTTGGTTGTATGTCGTCAGCTACTCCGGTCATAGCAATCAGCTCATGACAAACAATCTCAATTGTCACAGCTGCCTACTTTAAACATTTTGAAACCCTGAATTATTAATCAAGTGAAGCTTGGGGGGGTCCCATTTGTCAATCGCAAAGGACTTACTCTCCATTGAAATTGTCCCTGATGAGTTGAGAAGGTAGTGCTAGGCCTATCCTATTCACGGGAAACAAAACATACCACGTCGTTATGGTGGTGCCCAAATGAAGCCCATTTCCTTCTCTGCTGAAGCACTCATAACATTCACAGACTTTTTCTTCTCAATTGATGCCACAGCCTGACAAGCTTTATTAGCACTTTTTAATCAACAAACAACAACAAACAGTCTTCAACACTGACTCCAGTTGACTCATGAATACTTTTCCCTGCAAATCATCGCTGATTAACAGTCCTTGAATAAACTGGTCTCTTGCTAGTTCCAGATGTTTTCCACCACTTCCACCCCACTATCCGCAGTCTTTCGCACTGACCAATTGACTGTTCATCTTTGCCCTCACTGGAATTTTAGCCCTTTTCTATAAGTATTCGAATTATTATCTTGTCCTTCCAAACACTGGAATTCTAGCCCTATTTTTATAAACATCGGAAATCTGTTCTTATCCTTCCAAACATTGAAATTCCAGCCCTATTTTTATACACATTGGAATTCTGGCCCTATCCTTTTAATATTGCAACTCTGATCTTATCCCTTCAAACATTGGAGTTCTGGCCTTATTTTTTTTAAAAAATTGGAATTCTGATCTTATCCTTCCCAACACTGGAATTCTGCCCCTATTTTTGTAACATTGGTTTTCTGACATTATGCTTCCAAACAGTGGGATTTTGGCCCTATTTCTATAAGCATTGGAGTTATTATCTTCTCCTCCCAAGCAGTGGAATTCTGGTGCTATTTTTATACTCACTGGAATTCTAATCATATCGTTCCAAGCATTGCAATTCTGATCTTATCCTTCCACACACTGGAATTTTAGCCCTACTTTATAAACAGGGAAATTCTGTCCTTCTCCTTCCAAACATTGAACTTCTAGCCCTATTTTTATTCACACTGGAATTCTGGCCCCATCCTTTTAATATTGCAACTCTGATCTTATCCTTCCAAACACTGGAATTCTGGCCCTATTTATAAAGATTGGAATTCTGGTCTTATTTTTATAACATTGGTTTTCTGTTATTATGCTTCCAAACAATGGGATTCTGGCCCTGTTTCTATAAGCATTGGAATAATTATCTTATCCTCCCAAACAGTGAAATTCTGGTTCTATTTCTACAAGCATTGGAATTATTTTCTTGTTCTTCCAAACATTAGAATTCTGATCTTATCCTTCCAAACACTGGAATTCTAGCCCTATTTTTATAAACATTGAAATTCTGATCTTATCCTTTCAAACACTGGAATTGTGGCCCTATTTTGCAAACATTGGAATTCTGGTCTTATCCTTCAAAACATTGGAATTCATGCGTTAGTATTATAAACTCTAAAATTCTGGGGTCCCAGAATCCCATTGTCAGTCAGAAAGGACTTACTCTCCACTGAAATTGTCCCTGATGAGTTGAGAAAGTAGTGCTAGGTCTATCCTATTCGCGGGAAGCAAAACATATCAACATCATTATGGTGGTGCCCATGTAGGGGTGGTTTCAGCTTTCATTCCAGCTCATAAATCTTTTCATTCACACCAATGGGTAGTGGGGATGCAATTCTGTGCGCTGACCACCCAATCCTTGGCCAAGCAGTAAATGTCTTACATCTGGATTACCCGAACTGTTATGAGTCTCAGGATGCTTTCAGTTCAGGCTGTGTAGAGCGCACATCCCTGCCAAAAGGAGTACAAAAGGAGAGAGCAAGTTCCTTAAGCTCTTGAATCCTAAACAAAATTTTCTCACTCTCTGCTGAAGCACTCATAACATTCACAGACCTTTTCTTCTCAACAGATGTCACAGCCTGACAAGATTTGTTAGCACTTTTTAATCGACAAACAACAACAAACAGTCTTCAACAGTGACTCCTGTTGACTCTTGAATACTTTTCCCTGCAAAACATCGCTGATTCCCAGTCCTTGAATAAACTGGTCTCTTCCTAGTTCCAGACGTTTTCCACCAATTCCACCCCACTATCTGCAGTCTTTGGCACTGGCCAATTGGCTTTTTATCTTTGCCATCACTGGAATTCTAGCCCAGTTTCTATAAGCATTGGAATTATTATCTTATCCTTCCAAACACTGGATTTCTAGCCCTATTTTTATAAACATTGGAATTCTGGCCCTATCCTTTTAATATTGCAACTCTGATCTTATCCCTCCAAACACTGGAATTCTGGCCCTATTTTTGTAACACTGGTTTTCCGATATTTTGCTTCCAAACAGTGGGATTCTCGCCCTATTTCTATAAGCATTGCAGTTATTACCTTCTCCTCCACAATAGTGGAATTCTGGTGCTATTTCTATACTCACTGGAATTCTAATCTTATTCTTCCAAACATTGCAATTCTAATCTTATCCTTCCACACACTGGAATTTTAGCCCTACTTTTATAAACAGGGAAATTCTGTTCTTCTCCTTCCAAACACTGAAATTCTAGCCATATTTTTATTCTCATTGGAATTCTGGCCCTATCCCTTTAATATTGCAACTCTGATCTTATCCTTCCAAACACTGGAGTTGTGGCCCTATTTATAAATATTGCAATTCTGATCTTATCCTTTCACACCCTGGAATTTTAGTCCTACTTTTATAAACAGGGAAATTCTGTTCTTTTCCTTCCAAACATTGAAATTCTAGCCTTATTTTTATTCTCATTGGAATTCTGGCCCTATCCTTTTAATTTTCCAACTCTGATCTTATCCTTCCAAACACTGGAATCCTGGCCCTATTTATAAAGATTGGAATTCTGGTCTTATTTTTATAACATTGGTTTTCTGATATTATGCTTCCAAACAGTGGGATTCTGGCCCTATTTCTATAAGCATTGGAATAATTATCTTATCCTCCCAAACAGTGAAGTTCTGGTTCTATTTCTACAAGCATTGGAATTATTTTCTTGTTCTTCCAAACATTGGAATTCTGATCTTATCCTTCAAAACACTGGAATTCTAGCCCTATTTTTATAAACATTGAAATTCTGATCTTATCCTTTCAAACACTGGAATTCTGGCCCTATTTTGCAAACATTGGAATTCTGGTCGTATCTTTCCAAACATTGGAATTCATGCGTTAGTATTATAAACTCTAAAATTCTGGAGTCCCAGAATCCCATTGTCAGTCAGAAAGGACTTACTCTCCACTGAAATTGTCCCTGATGAGTTGAGAAAGTAGTGCTAGGTCTATCCTATTCGCGGGAAGCAAAACATATCAACATCATTATGGTGGTGCNCTTCTCCTTCCAAACACTGAAATTCTAGCCATATTTTTATTCTCATTGGAATTCTGGCCCTATCCCTTTAATATTGCAACTCTGATCTTATCCTTCCAAACACTGGAGTTGTGGCCCTATTTATAAATATTGCAATTCTGATCTTATCCTTTCACACCCTGGAATTTTAGTCCTACTTTTATAAACAGGGAAATTCTGTTCTTTTCCTTCCAAACATTGAAATTCTAGCCTTATTTTTATTCTCATTGGAATTCTGGCCCTATCCTTTTAATTTTCCAACTCTGATCTTATCCTTCCAAACACTGGAATCCTGGCCCTATTTATAAAGATTGGAATTCTGGTCTTATTTTTATAACATTGGTTTTCTGATATTATGCTTCCAAACAGTGGGATTCTGGCCCTATTTCTATAAGCATTGGAATAATTATCTTATCCTCCCAAACAGTGAAGTTCTGGTTCTATTTCTACAAGCATTGGAATTATTTTCTTGTTCTTCCAAACATTGGAATTCTGATCTTATCCTTCAAAACACTGGAATTCTAGCCCTATTTTTATAAACATTGAAATTCTGATCTTATCCTTTCAAACACTGGAATTCTGGCCCTATTTTGCAAACATTGGAATTCTGGTCGTATCTTTCCAAACATTGGAATTCATGCGTTAGTATTATAAACTCTAAAATTCTGGAGTCCCAGAATCCCATTGTCAGTCAGAAAGGACTTACTCTCCACTGAAATTGTCCCTGATGAGTTGAGAAAGTAGTGCTAGGTCTATCCTATTCGCGGGAAGCAAAACATATCAACATCATTATGGTGGTGCCCATGTAGGGGTGGTTTCAGCTTTCATTCCAGTTCATAAATCTCTTCATTCACACTAATGGGTAGTGGGGATGCAATTCTGTGCGCTGACCACCCAATCCTTGGCCAAGGGGTAAGTGTCTTACATCTGGATTACCCGAACTGTTATGAGTCTCAGGATGCTTTCAGTTCAGGCCATGTAGAGCGCAAATCCCTGCCACATCGCTCAGATGTGTCTCTTGGGGTGATGGACCAGCAACCCCCACCCTGCAAATCATCCTGCTATGTACAAGAAACAGAACTCAAAAGGGCGGATCTAAACAGAGACAACCTATAACTGGCCATCTGTTATGCGATAAGGATCCCAGTCATTAAAAAGCTGTGTTAATCACCTTTTTTAAGTGTCCTGGTTTATGCAGCTGTTAATTGTTGTATCTTCAACTCCCCCCTTTGTCCTCTGGAAGAGTGGGCACTACTTATGAAAGCTCTCATACAGTCATCTAGGTGTTCATGCTAACTCTACAGATAATCTTGAACTCTAGCCTTTAGCATGCTTTTTAAGGTATTTTGCAGATGCTCAGTCTGTCTATTGCCCTCTGTGTGGTACGCAGTTGACCGTGTTTTGGTAATCTCCACCCTTAGGGTAAAACTATCTGGCCCGTAGCTGACAACGTTCCTGCCGCTCACGTTAGGTAAATTACTCCTTGTAGCTCTAACAGTTTACACTGTGCCCAGATTTCTTTTGTTGCTCGACTTAAGGGTTGGAGCTCCTTATCACTCGATTTCTTCCATTTTGGCCAATGAGTGACAGCCTATCTACAACTGGGTTCATATCAGTATTCTGGGTTTGAGCTTGCGCCACTTTCTTGGGTGACCACATATTCTTTGCATCCTTCTGTTTTCACTGCTACACAGTCTGCCGGTGACTGTCGCTACCTGTGGTTCTGTAGGGGAAACACACAAGGGGCATTCTCCCTGATTCTACTTAGGCCATTGAGAGGAATTGTCCGCATTACTATGTTGCTTCTTGGCTGGCGTTGGATGTCATAGTGATATTGTTTGAGGCATTCTAGCCAACTAGTTAACTGTTGTTGAAGGACATCAACTCAGACTATTGCATTGAGCAATGGTCAATTTGTAAACAAAACTAACCTCTCACACATCATCCGTCTTAGGGAGTGGTATAGAATCCTCCATTGTAAACTGGTTAAGTTTGCAGTATTAAATACACATACGGTATGTCCCATCATGTTTCCTATTAGGTACCACTGGACTGCTTCAAGGACTTTGGGACTCTTCAATCCTGCCTGTAGCTAACAACTCTTCCAGCTGTTGATGGATAACTTCTCGCTGATAGGGTGGTACTCAATAAGGAGGCTGCTTCGGTGGCCTGCAATCACTCATGTCGATTGTACATCCTGTGAGACCCAACTTTCTTAAATCGTAGTGGTCATTTGACAAAAGTTACCGTGCTGCCCAGTTGGGGTGGTTTCAGCTTTTCATTCATTTGGCCAGCTCATAAATCTTTTCATTCACCCGAACAATCTTTTCATTCACACCAGTGGGTAGTGGGTAAGCAATTCCATGGCTGACCACCAAATCAATATCAAGTAGTGTTATCTTGCATCTTGATTACCCGAACTGTTTTGAGTCTCGGGGTGCTTTCAATCCATGCCATGTAGAACACACATCCTTGCTGCATCGCTCGGACGTGTTTCTTGGGGTGATGGACCAGCAAACCTCACCCTGCAAATCTTTCTGCTATGTACAAGAAACAAAGAACTCAAAATCAATGCGGAGACGACTTATCCCTGCCCATCGATTATGTGATTTGGATCCTAATAATTTAAAAGCTGTGTTAATCACCATCATTAAGCGTCCTGATTTATGTAGCTGCTTATTGTTGTATCTTCAAACTCTGAGCTGCTGTGAACCATTGATTGGCCCTTTTGGATCACTGCATAGTACATTTTTCATTTCTTTTGTGGCTATTGTTTCACTTTTGCTTGTTATGTACAAAAGGAGAGAACAAGTTCCTTAAGCTCTTGAATCTTAAACAAAATTTTCTCACCCTCTGCTGAAGCACTCATAATATTCACAGACGTTTTCTTCTCAACAGATGTCACAGCCTGACAAGCTTTGTTAGCACCTTTTAATCAACAAACAACAACAAACAGTCTTCAACAGTGACTCCTGTTGACTCTTGAATACTTTTCCCTGCAAAACATCGCTGATTCCCAGTCCTTGAATAAACTGGTCTCTTCCTAGTTCCAGACGTTTTCCACCAATTCCACCCCACTATCTGCAGTCTTTGGCACTGACCAATTGGCTGTTCATCTTTGCCCACGCTGGAATTCTAGCCCAGTTTCTATAAGCATTGGAATTATTATCTTATCCTTCCAAACACTGGAATTCTAGCCCTATTTTTATAAACATTGGAATTCTGTTCTTATCCTTCCAAACATTGAAATTCCAGCCCTATTTTTATACACATTGGAATTCTGGCCCTATTCTTTTAATATTGCAACTCTGGAATTCTGGCCCTATTTTTGTAACACTAGTTTTCCGATATTTTGCTTCCAAACAGTGGGATTTTGGCCCTATTTCTATAAGCATTGCAGTTATTCTCTTCTCCTCCAAAATAGTGGAATTCTGGTGCTTTTTCTATACTTTTTGGAATTCTAATCTTATTCTTCCAAACATTGCAATTCTGATCTTATCCTTCCTCACACTGGAATTTTAGCCCTACTTTTATAAACAGGGAAATTCCGTTCTTTTCCTTCCAAACATTGAAATTCTAGCCGTATTTTTATTCTCATTGGAATTCTGGCCCCATCCTTTTAATATTGCAACTGTGATCTTATCCTTCCAAACACTGGAATTGTGGCCCTATTTATAAATATTGCAATTCTGATCTTATCCTTCCACACACTAGAATTTTAGCCTTACTTTTATAAACAGGGAAATTCTACTCTTCCCTTCCAAACATTCAAATTCTTGTCCTATTTATATTCACATTGGAATTCTGGCCCTACCCTTTTAATATTGCAACTCTGATCGTATCCTTCCAAACACTGGAATTCGGGCCCTATTTATAAAGATTGGAATTCTGATCTTATCCTTCCAGCTTCTGGAATTCTAGTCCTATTTTTATAAACATGTCAGAATTCTGATGTTATCCTCAAGACATTGGAGTTCTGGCCTTATTTTGATAAACTTTGGAATTCTGGTCTTATTTTTATAACATTTTTTTTCTGATATTATGCTTCCAAACAGTGGAATTCTGACCCTATTTCTATAAGCATTGGAATAATTATCTTATCTTCCCAGACAGTGAATTCTGGTCCTATTTCTATAAGCACTGGAATTATTTTCTTGTCTTCCAAACGTTAGAGTTCTGATCTGATCCTTCCAAACACTGGAATTTCTAGCGCTATTTTTATAAACATTGGAATTCTGATTTTATCCTTCCAAACATTGGAATTCATGCGTTAGTATTATAAACTCTAAGTTTCTGGGGTCCCAGAATCCCACTGTCAATCGGAAAGGACTTACTCTCCACTGAAATTGTCCCTCATGAGTTGAGAAGGTAGTGCTAGGTCTATCCTATTCATGGAAAGCAAAACGTATCAAATCGTTATGGTGGTGCCCATTTGGGGGTGGTTTCAGCCTTTTTTCCATCTCATAAATCTTTTCATTCACACCAATGGGTAGTGGGGATGCAATTTTATGCGCTGACCACGCAATCCTTGGCCAAGCGGTAATTGTCTTACATCTGGATCACCCGAACTGTTATGAGTCTCAGGATGCTTTCAGTTAAGGCCATGTAGGGCGCACATCCTTGCCGCATCGCGGAGATGTGTTTCTTGGGGTGATGGACCAGCAACCCCCACCCTGCAAATCATCCTGCTATGTACAAGAAACAGAACTCAAAAGGTCGGATCTAAACATAGACAACCTATGCCTGGCCATCGATTATCCGATAAGGATCCCAGTCATTGAAAAGCTGTGTTAGTCACCTTTTTTAAGTGTCCTGGTTTATGCACCTGTTGATTGTTATATCTTCAACTCCCCCCCTTTGACCTCTGGAAGAGTGGACACTACTTCTTAAAGCTATCATACAGTCATCTAGGTGTTCATGCCAACTGTACGAATCATCTTGAACTCTAGCCTTTAGCATGCTTTTTAAGGTACTTTGCAGATGCTCAGTCTGTCTATTGCCTTCTGGGTGGTACGCAGTTGACCGTGTTTTGGTAATCTCCACCCTTGGGGTAAAGCCATCCTGCCCGTAGCTTACAACGTTCCTTCTGCTACACTGTGCCCAGATTTCCCTTGTTGCTCGAGTTAAGGGTTGGAGCTCCTTATCACTCGGTTTCTTCCATTTTGGCCGATGAGTGACAGCCTTTCTACAACTGGGCTAATTTCAGTATTCTTGGCTAGAGCTTGCGCCACTTTCTTGGGTGATTGGGTGATCACTTTATTGGAATTCTGGTGCTATTTTTATAAAAATTGGAAATCTGATCTTATCCTTTTAAACATTGGAGTTCTGGTCTTATTTTTATAAACTTTGGAATTCTGATATTAGCCTTACAAAAACTCGAATTCTGGACCTATTTTTATACACATTGGTTTCTGATATCATGCTTCCAAATAATGGGATTCTGGCCGTATTTCTGTTAGCACTGGAATTATTATCTTATTCTCCCAAACAGCGGAATTTTGGTCCTGTTTCTATAAGCATTGGAATTATCATTTTATCCTGCCAACCGTTAGAACTCTTATCGTATCCTTGCAAACAGTGTAATTCTACCCCTGTTTTTATAAACATTGGAATTCTGATCTTATCCTTCCCAACTTTGGAATTCTTGCCCTATTTTTGTAAACATTGAACTCTGCTCTTATCCCTCCAACTACTGGAATTCTGATCTTATCCTTCGAAACATCTGAATTCTTGTTCTATTTTTGGAATTCTAACGGAATCCTTTCAAACATTGGTATTCTAGCCCTATGTTCATTGGTATGTTTACTCCAAACTGGGCCCTCGGGCCCCATAAATCAGCACGTTTTCCCTCCTGAGACCCTTGCATTACTGGGTATTGAGCATAGTATTTAAATGCTTTGCCATCTTCAGATTGCTGTCTTATGTTTCGTACCCCAAGAAGTCATGTACGTTCGTTTTTTTGTGTGCCATTCTTTCGTGGCTGAGCATAGCCGAGGCTCCTGTCGCCATCCCTCCTGATGTCCTGGAAGCCGCTCACCGAGCAGCGATACCTCCGCCTGCACCTCCTGCTGGTGGTGAAAATCCCACACTACCGGCTTAAGAGGTAGGCTGTTTTGTTTTGCTTTTTGTCTGTGTTCTGCTCCCTCATATGTTCTGTGTGTTATGCAGCATCAAGGCTGGCCGGGGTTGTTTTGGTTAACGTCGTACGTCGCCGTTTCTGTTGGTCTGGCGGCGTTTGTCTTCTCTCGTGTTTGTTTTTGTGGCGAGTAGTACTTACCTGTAAGGCAGCCTTCTTGGCGTACCTCGCCTTTCTAATGGTGTTTTGCCTTAAGCTGTAAGTGCTCTCGAAATTAGTTTCCATGGCATGTGTCGCCTTCAAGTTACCTTTTTGAAGCGTGTGTCACTTTCAGACTAGATTTCATGTCGGCTATTGCTCTCCATTGAATTTTCACAGTAGGTGTTGCTTTCGAGCTGTTTTCATAGCTTATGTCACTTTCAAGTTGCTTTTCTGGCATGTGTCGTCTTCAAGTTAGTTTCCTTAGCATTTGTCACCTTCCAGTTAGCCATTTCTGGCGTGTATCGCCTTCACTCTAGTTTCATGGTGTCTTTCGTATTTTGCTCTCAATTTACTTTTATAGCATGTGTCGCTTACAAGTTGTTTCCATGGTGTGTGTCACCTTCAAGTTGTTTTGATGGTGTCTGCCACCTTTAAGGTAGGGCTTTTGTAGCATTAGTTTCTCTCAGACTAGTTTTCATAACGCGTATTGCCCTCATTTTTTTTGTTTGTTTCTTGTGTCTCTATTAGGTTTCCTCAGCCTTTATAGTACGTATCCCTTGAGGCTAGTTTTATGGTCTTTTCTTCTCCCAATTTAGTTTTCGTAGCATGTGTCTCTTTCAGTCTAGTCTTTTGGCACCTTTTGCTCTTTTATAAATTTTATTCCGTTTGTCGTTCCCCCCTTTTTCGGACCATTTTTCATGGTGTGTTGCTTCTTTAGTCCTTGTGTGCGGGATGTCAATTAGGTCTTGTATTTCACTTTTACTTTTCATTTATACTTTGCGGCCCGTGTTTTTTCTGTAGGCATGCTATTTTGAATATCCTGTAGTTTGCCCTTTTTAATCCACATTCTTTGTTGATTATATTTTTTTCCCGCAACTAGTTACTGTCTAAAAAATATGCGTTTCTATTTCTTTGTTTGTTTGTCTACATATATGTTATAGAAATAAACTATATTAGTTTATTTTCTAGTTTCTCTGAATTCTTGTGTTATATTTATTAACCCTGGAGTTCTGGCCCTATTTTTACAAACCCTAGAATTCTCATCTTATCCTTCCAAACACTGGAATTCTAACCCTATTTTTATGCACATTGCTTTTCTGATATTGTGCTTCCAAACAGTGGTATCCTGGCTCTTTTTCCATTAGCACTGGAATTATTATCTTATCCTCCCAAACAGTGGAATTCTGGTCCTATTCGTACAAGCATTGAAATTATTATCTTCTCCTTCCTTATCCTTCCAAACACTGGAATTCTTGCCCTATTTTTATGAACATTAGAATTCTGCTCTTATCCTTCCAAACATTAGAGTTCTGGCCTTATTTTTATAAACTTTGGAATTCTGATCTTATCCTTTCAAATATTGGAATTTTGGTTCTTTCATAAACATTGGAATTCTGATCTCATTCTTCCAAACTTTGGAGTTTTGGCCCAGTCTTTTATACATTGGCTTTCTGATCTTATCCTTCCAAACATGGGAATTGCGGCCATATTTATAGAGTTTGGAATTGTGATCTTATCCCTCCAGGTATTGGAATTCTGGTGCTATTTTTATAAACATTGGAATTCTGATCTTATCCTTTAAAACATCTGAATTCTGGTGCTATGTTTATAAATGTTGGAAGTCTGACCTAATTCTTTCAAACATTAGTATTTTGGCCCTATTTTCATTGGTATGTTTGCTCCAAATTGGGCGCGCAGGCCCCATAAATAAGCACGTTTTCCATCTTGGGACCCTTGCATCACTGGGTATTGAGCGTAGTATTTAAATGGGCTGCCATCACCAGATTGCTGAATTATGTTTCATGCCCCGAGAGGTGATATACTTTTGTTTCTTGTTTTGGGCCACTCTTTTGTCGCTGAGCATGGCCAAGGCTTCTGTCGCCATCCCTCCTGATGTTCTGGAAGCCGCTTGCCCGGCTGCGATACCTATGCCTGAACCTCCTGCTAGTGCTGAAATGTCCCGCACTGCCAGCTGAGGAGGTAGTTTGTTTTCTGTCGCTTTTTTCCGGTGTTCTGCTCCCTCCATATGTTGTGTGTGGTATGCAGAATTAAGGCTGGCCATGATTGTTTTTATTATTATACGTCGCCTTTTCTATAGGTCTCAGCATTTGTGTTCTCTCTTGTTTCTTTTTGTGGCGAGTAGTGCTTGCTTGCAAGGCAGCCTTCTCAGCGTACGTAGTCTTTCTAATGGTGTTTAGCTTTTGGCCGTATGTGTTCTCGAAATTAGTTTCCATAGCATGTGTCGCCTTCAAGTTACCGTTTCACAGAGTGTGTGGCTTTCAGACTAGATTTCGTGGCGGGCATTGCCCTTCATTTAAATTTCACCGTGTGTTGCTTTCGAGTTGTTTTCATAGCGTACGTCGTTTTCACGTTGTATTTCGGGCGTGAGTCGTTTTCAAGTACGTTTCGTTGGCATGTGTCACCTTCAGGTTTTTTTCACAGACTGTGTGGCCTTCCAGTTGGACCTTTCTGGCAGTTGTCACTGTCACTCTAGTTTCTTAGTGTCTTTCACATTTTTTTCTCCATTTAGTTTTATAGCATGTGTGGCTTACTAGTTGTTTTCATGGCGTGTGTTGCCTTGAAGTTGTTTTCATGGCGTCTGCCGCCGTCAATTCAGCGCATTTCTAGCATTACCTGCTTTCAGACATGTTTTTATAACATGTATTGCCCTCATTTTGTAATTGTTTGTTGCGCATGTCGCTGTTCAGTTTCTTCAGCCTTTATAGCGCATATCCCTTTGGAGCTAGTTTTATGGTATTTTCTGCTCCCAATTTAGTTTTCGTAACGTGTGTCGCTTTCAGTCTAGTTTTTGGGCGTCTTTTGCTTCCATATAAATTTTAGTCAGTTTGTCATTTCCCCCTTTTTGGGACAGTGGAATTCTCGCCCTGTTTTTAAAGACTGGAGTTGAACTTATCCTTCTAACTATTGGAATTCTGCGGCTGTTTTTATGGCTGTTTTTTTGGAATTCTGATCTTATCCTCCAAAACAGTGGAGTCCTGGTCCTATTTCTATAAGCACTGGAACTCTTATCTTATCCTTCCAAACACTGGAATTCTATCCCTGTTTTTATAAACATTCGAATTCTGATCTTATCCTTCCCAACATTAGACGCTCTCCGACTAGTTTTTATAACGTTTATTGCCCTCATTTTTTGTTCATTGTTTGTTGCGTGTGTCACTGTCAGGTTTCCTCAGTGTTTATAGCGCAGATCCCTTTCAGGCTAGTTTTATAATATTTCTACTCCCGTATAGGCATATTTTCCCCTTATATCAGTTTTATTGAGTATGTCACTCCCCCGTTTTTTAGACGGTTTTTTGATTGTGTGTTGCTTCTTTAGTCCTTGTGTGTAGGACATCATTTTTGTCTTCTATTTCACTTATACTTTTCCTTTATACTTTGCGGTCCGTGTTTTTCCTGTAAGCATACTCTTTCGAATATCCTGTAGTTTGTTCCTTTTTAATCCAGAATTGTTGTTGATTACGTTTTCTTTCCTGCAATTACTTACGCTGTAGAAAAGTTTCATCGCTATTTCTTTGTTTGTTCGTCTTTGTTCTAGAAAGAGAACGTATTAGTTTTCTTTCTAGTATATTGGAATTCTGCTGCTATTTTTATAAACAGCGGAATTCTGGCCCTCTTTTTCACTTTGGTTTTCTGATATCCTTCAAAAGGTGAAATTCTGGCCCTATTTTTATACACATTGGTTTTCTGATCTTATCCTTCAAAACGGTGAAATTCTGGCCCTATTTCTATAAGCATTGGAATTATCTTATCCTTTCATACACTGGAATTCCAGCCCTATTTTTGTAAACACTGGAATTCTGATCTTATTCTTCCAAATATTGGTATTCTGGCCCTATTTTTTTAAACATTGGAATTCTGATCTTATCCTTCCAAACATTGGAATTCTGGTCATATATTTTTAAACTTTGAATACTAATCTTATTCCTCTAAACATTGGAATTTTGGCTCTTTTTCTATAAACACTGGAATTCTTATCTTGGAATTCTCGCCCTATTTTTGTACACATATCTTATCTTTCCAACAGTAGACTTCTGGCCCCATTTGTAAAAGCATTGGAATTATTATCTTATCCTTTCAAACACTGAAATTCTGATCTTATCCTTCCAAACACTGGAATTGCAGTGGAATTCTGGTCCTATTCGTATAAGCATTGGAACTATTATCTTCTCCTTCCTTATCCTTCCAAACACTGGAATTCGTGCCGTAATTTTATGAACATTAGAATTCTGCTCTTATCCTTCCAAACGTTAGAGTTCTGGCCTTATTTTTATAAACTTTGGAATTCTGATCTTATCCTTTCAAATATTGGAATTTTGGTTCTTTTATAAACATTGGAATTCTGATCTCATTCTTCCAAACTTTGGAGTTTTGGCCCAATCTTTTATATATTGGCTTTCTGATCTTATCCTTCTAAACATGGGAATTGTGGCCATATTTATAGAGTTATGAATTCTGACTATATCCTTCCAAACATTGGAATCTAGTCCTACTTTTATACATATTGGAATGCTTCGCCTATCCTTATAAACGTTGGAATTGTTATCTTATCGTTCATGAACACTGGAATTCTTATCCTTTTCTTGCAACCACTGGAATTCTGGCCCTATTTTGTACACATTGCTTTTCAGACCTTTTCCTTCCAAACAGTGGAATTCTGGCCCTATTTCTATAAGCATTAGAATTGTTATCTTATCTTCCAAACATTTTAATTCTCGCACTATTTTTTATAAAAATTTGGAATTCTAGCCCTTTTTTTCTACATATTGTAATTATGGCCCTATCCTTATAAACTTTGGAATTGTTATCTTATCCTTCCAAACATTGGAATTCTCGGCCTATTTTTATAAACCTTGGAATTCTGATCTTATCCTTCCAAAGTGTGGAATTCTGGCCCTATCTTTTATATACGCTGGATTTCTCATCTTATTCTTCCAAACATTGGAATTCTGACTTTATGCTTTCAAACATTAGTATTCTGGCCCTATTTTTATACGCACTGGTTTTTTGATCTTATCCTTCAAAACGGTGAAATTCTGGCCCTATTTCCAAACACTGGAATTCCAGCCCTTTTTTAATAAACATTGAAATTGTGATCTTATCCTTCCGAACATTACAATTCTAGCCCTATTTTTGTAAACACTGGAAGTCTGATCTTATTCTTCCCAAATATTGGTATTCTGGCCCTATTTGTTTGAACATTAGAATTCTGATCTTATCCTTCCAAACATTGGAATTTTAGCTCTTGTTCTATAAACATTAGAATTCTTATCTCATCCTTCCAAACACTGGAATTCTGGTGCTATTTTTATACAGACTGGTTTTCAGATCTTCTACTTCCAAGCAGTGGACTTCTGGCCCCTTTTTTAAAGGCATTTGAATTATTATCAAATCCTTTCAAACACTGGAATGTTGATATTATCCTTCCAAACACTGGAATTGTAGCACTTCTTTTATAAAAATTGGAATTCTTACTTTATTTTTCCAAACATTGGAATTCTAGCCCCATTTTTATACATATTGGAATTCTGGGCCTATCCTTATAAACGTTGGAATTGTTATTTTATCCTTCCAAACATTGGAATTCTAACCCTATTTTTAGAAACACTGGAATTCTTATCCTTTTCTTTCAAAAATTGGAATTCTGGCCCTATTTTATAGACATTGTTTTTCAGATCTTTTCCTTCCAAACAGTGGAATTCTGGCCCTATTTCTATAAGCATTGGAATTATTATCTTATTCTTCCAAACAATTTATTTCTTGCACTGTTTTTATAAAAATTGGAATTTTAGGCCTATTTTTATACATATTGTAATTGTGGCCCTATCCTTATAAACGTTGGAACTGTTATCTTATTCTTCCAAACATTGGAATTCTCGGCCAATTTTTATAAAGGTTGGAATTCTGATCTTATCCTTCCAAAGTTTGGAATTCTGTCCCTATTTTTTAAATACGCTGGATTTCTGATCTTAATAGTGCAAACATCGGAATTCTGACTTTATCCTTTGAAACACTGGTATTCTGATCTTATCCTTAGAAAAAATGGAATTCAGGCCCTATGCTTTTAATCTTTAATTTTCCCCCTATTTTAATAAACATTGGAATTCTGACCTTATCCTTTTACTTTGTGGGAATGTCTCCTGATCTTTGCATAGATTGGAATTCTGGCGGTATTTTTTATTAACACTGGAATTTTGGCCCTATTCTGTCAAACATTGGAATTCTGCTCCTATCCTTATAAATATTTGAATCCTGATCTTGTCCTTTCAACATCAGAGTTCTGGAATTTTTTATGTTATCCTACCAACCATTGGAATTCTGGCCCTATTTTTTTAAACATCGGAATGAATTCTGATCTTGTCCTTCAAAACATTGGAATTTTGGCCTGTCCTTATAAACTTTGGAGTTCTGATCTTATCCCTCCAGACACAGGAACTCTGGCCCTATTTATGTAATCATTGGAATTCTGATCTTATACTTCCAAACGTTTGAATTCTTGCCCTATTTTTATAAACATTGGTATTCTGGCTCTATCCTTTCAAACTTTGGAATTATGATCTTATCCTTCCAAACAGTAAAATTCTGGTCTTCTTTTTATAAATCCTATTTTTCCATACACTGCAATGCTGACCCTACTTTTATAAACATTGGTTTCTGGCTTTATCCTTTCAGACATTGGAATTCTAGCCCTTTTTTATGAGCATTGGAATTCTGATCGTATATAGTAAAGTGGGCACGCGGACCCCATAAATTAGCATGTTTTCCCTCTTTGGACCCTTGCATCATTGGGTATTGAGCGTATTATTTAGATGCTTTGCCATCACCAAATTGCTGTTTTATGTTTCATGCCTCGAGGGGTCATATACTTTCGTTTTTTGTTTTGTGCTATTCTTCCGTCGCTGAGCATTGCCGAGGCTTCTGTCGCCATCCCTCCTGATGTTATGAAGGCTGCGATACCTCCGCCTGAACCTCCTGCTAGTGGTGAAAGTCCTGCACTGCCCGCTGAAGAGGTAGGCTGTTTTCTTTCCCTTTTACACAGGTGTTCTGCTCCCACCGTACGGTCTGTGTGTTATGCAGAATCAAGGCCGGCTAGGGTTGTTTTGGTTAACATATGTCGCCTTTTCTGTAGCTCTTGCAGCATTTGTCTTCTCTTTGTTTTGTTTTGATGGCGTGTAATTCTTGCTTACAAGGCAGCCTTCTTGACATACGTCCTCTTTCTAATGGTGTTTTGCTTTTGACGGTATGTACTCTCGAAATTAGTTTCCATGGCATGTGTCGCCTTCAAGTTACCTTTTTATAGCGTTTGTTGCTCTCAGACTAGATTTCATGGCGGGTATTACCCTTCATTTAAATTTCACAGTGTGTTGCTTTTGAGTTGTTTTCATAAAGTACGTTGCTCTCAAGTTGCCTTTCTGGCCTGTATCATCTTCAAGTTAGTTTTCTTGGCGTGTGTCGCCTTCAGGTTGTTTTCATTGATTTTTGGGCCTTCCAGTTAGCCGTTTCTGGCATGTGTCACTTTCACTCGAGTTTCATGGTGTCTTTCATATTTTGCTCTCCATGTAGTTTTTTAGCGTGTGTCGCTTATAAGTTGTTTTTATGGCGTGTGTCGCCTTCAAGGTGTTTGCGTGGTGTTTGCCTCCGTCAAGTCAGCACATTTCTTGCATTAGACGCTTTCAGACATGTTTTTATAACGTGCATTGCCCTCATTTTTTTTAGTTTTTTGTTGCGTTTTTTACGTTTCTTCAACCTTTATAGCGCGTATCTGTTTTAGGGTAGTTTAATGGTAATTTCTTCTCCCAATTTAGTGTTTGTAGCGTGTATCGCCTTCAGTCTAGTTTCTCGGCATCTTTTGCTCTTATATAAAGTTTATTCAGTTTGTTGTGCTCCCCTTTTTTGGTCCGTTTTTTATGGTATGTTGCTTCTTTAGTCGTTTGTGCGGCACGTCATTTTGGTCTTGTATTTCACTTACACCTTTCATTTATACTTTGCCGTCCGTGTTTTTTCTGTAAGCATGGTCTTTCGAATATCCATAGTTTGTTGCTTTTCAATTCATATTTGTTGTTGGTTATATTTTCTTTCCTGCAACTAGTTACGGTCTAGGAAATTTTCGTCTTTATTTTTGTTATTTGTTCGTCTATGTTCTAGAAATAGAACATATTAGTTTTCTTTCTAGTTTACTGGAATTCTGGTGCTATTTTTATAAACACTGGAATTCTGACCCTATTTTTATATACTTTGGAATTCTGATCTTATCATTCCGAACACTGGCTTCTCCTTCTAGACGTTGGAATTCTGGCCCTATTTTTGTTGACATTGGGTTTTTCATCTTATCCTTTAAAACGGTGGAATTCAGGCCCTATAACTATAAGCATTGGAATTATTATCTCATCCTTCCAAACTCTAGAATTCCAGCCCTATTTGTATAGACATTGGAATTCTGATCTCATGCTACCAAACATTGCAATTCTAGCCCTATTTCTCTAAATATTTTAATTCTGATCTGTCTTTCCAAGTATTGGTATTATCCTTCCAAATAATGGAATTCTGTAAAAGCATTGGAATTATTAGCTTATCCTTGCAAACATTGGAATTCTAGCCCCATTTCAAACACTGGATTTGCAGTGGAATTCTGGTCCTATTCGTATAATCATTGGAACTATTATCTTCTCCTTCCTTATCCTTCCAAACACTGGAATTCGTGCCGTAATTTTATGAACATTAGAATTCTGCTTTTATCCTTTCAAACGTTGCAATTCTGGTCTTATTTTTCTAAACTTTGGAATTCTGATCTTATCCTTCGAAACATTGGGGCTTTCGCTCTTGTATTATAAACATTGCAATTCTGATCTTATCCTTTTAAACACTAGAATTCGTGGCCGTATTTTTATACACATTGGTTTTTAGATCTTATTCTTCCAAACAGTGGAATTCTGGCACTGTTTGTAAAAGCGTTGGAATTATTATCTTACCCTTTCAAACACTGGAATTGTAGCTCTATTTTTATAAAAATTGGAATTCTGACTTTATCCTTGCAAACATTGGAATTCTAGCCCTTTGGTTACACACATTGGAATTCTGGCTCTATCCTTATAAGCGTTGGAATTGTTATGTTATCCTTCTAAACATTAGAATTCTAGCCCTTTTTTTCATAAAAGATTGGAATTCTTACCTTCTCCTTTTAAACATTGGAATTCTGGCCCTATTTTTATACACATTGGTCTTGAGATCTTATCCTTCCAAAAACTTGAATTCTTATTTCCATAGGCATTGGAATTGTTATCTTATCTTTCCAAATATTGGAATTTTGACTTTATCCTTGCAAACATTGAAATTTTAGCCCTTTTTTATGCATATTGGAATTCTGGCCCTATTTTTATCATCATTGGAATTCTGATCTTTTCTTTCAAATACTGGAATTTTGGTGTATTTTTTTTTTACAAACATTGGAATTCTGATCTTATCCTTTCAAACACTAGAATTCTGGCCCCATTTTTATAAACATTTTTGTTCTTATCTCTTCCTTTCAAACACTAATTCTTGCCTTTTTTTGTAGACATTGGAATTCTGATCTCATCTTTCAAAACTTTGGAATTCTGGCCCTATTTTTTATACATTGGCTTTCTGATCATATCTTTCCAAACATAGGAATTCTGGCCCGACTAATAAAGATTGGATTTCTTATCATATCCTTCCACCTTTTGGAATGGTGGTGCTATTTTTTTTAACATTGAAATTCTGATCTTATCCTTCGAAACGTTTCTGGTGCTATTTTTGTAAACAACATTGCAATTCTGACCTAATCCCTTAAAACGTTGGTGTTCTAGCTCCATTTTCATTGGTATGTTTTGCTCCAAAGGGGGTGCGCGGGCCCCATAAATCAGCACGGTTTTCCTCCTGGAGCCTTTCATTTCTTGGTATTGAGCATAGTATTTAAATGCTTTGCCATCATCAGATTGCTGTCATATGTTTCATGCCCCGAGAGGTTATATACTTTCGTTTTTTGTTTTGTGTCGTTCTTTCGTGGCTGATCACGTGTCCTTGGTCCTTTAGTCCTTGTGTGCGGCATGTCATTTTGGTCTTGTATTTCAGTTATACTTTATATTTGTACTTTGCGATGCGTGTTTTTTTCTGTAAGGATGATCTTTTGAATATCCTGTAGTTTGGGCTTTTAAATCCACATTCGTTGTTGATTTTTTTTTTCTTTCCCGGAACTAGTTATGGTCTAGAAAATTTTTGTCTTTATTTCTTTGTTTGTTCCTCTCTGTTCTAGAAATAGAACAAATTTACTTTCTTTCTAGTTTATTGGACTTCTGGTTCTATTTTTGTAAACATTGGAATTTTGATCCTATTTTTATATGCATTTCAGATCTGATCTTCTCCTTCCAAACAGTGGAATTCTGGCCCTATTTATACACATTGGTTTTCTGATCTTATCTTGCAATACGGTAAATTTCTGGCCCTATTTGTATAAGCATTGGAATTATTATCTTATCCTTCCAAACATCAGAGTTGTGGTCTTGTCCCTCCAAACACTAGAATTCTATCCCTATTTGTATAAACATTGGAACTATTCTGATCTTATCTTTCCAAAGATGGTAATTCTAGCCTTATGTTTGTAACCAACATTGGAATTCTGATCGTATCCTTCCAAACACTGGAATTCTGGCCCTCTTCTTATACGCATTGGTTTTCAGAATTCTGGCCGCATTTGTAAAAGCATTGGAATCATTATCTGATCCTTCTAAACACTGGAATACTAGCCCTATCTTTTTTTAAAAAAATTGGAATTCTACACCTATATTTACGCATATTGGAATTCTGGCCCTATCCTTATGAACGTTTTAATTATTGTCTCATCCTTCCAAACATTGGAATTGTGGCCCTATATTTATGAGGTTTGGAATTCTTATCTTTTCCTTTCAAAGATTGGAATTCTCTCGCTATTTCTATGAACACTGGAATTCTGATCTTATCCAAGTCAGAAACACTGGAATTCTGATCTTTCTTTTTATTAACTTTAGAGTTGTAATGTTATCCGTCCTAACATTAGAATTGTGACTTTTTTATATATATACATGGGAATTCTGTTCTTATCCCTCCAAACAAATTAATTCCAGCCCTATTTTTTTAGAATTCTGGCTCTATCCTTATAAAACGTTGGAATTGTTATGTTATCCTACCAAACACTGGAATTCTTGCCCTGTTTTTATACACATTGGTTTTCAGATCTTATCCTTTCAAACAGAGGAATTCTGGCCCTATTTCTATGAGCACTGGAATTATTATCTTATCCTTCCAAACATTGGAATTCTTACCCTGTTTTTATAAACATTGGAATTCTGTTCTTATCCTTCCAAACTTTGAACTTCTATTACTATTTTTATACACATTGCAATTCTGGCCCTATCTACAGTGAGGATTGGAATTCTGATCTTATACTTTCAAACACTAAAGTTCTGGCCTTATTTTTATAAACTTTGGAATTCTGATCTTATCCTTCCCACTGGAATTGTGGCCCTGTTTTTATAACATTGGTTTTCTGATATTATGCTTACAAACAGTGGGATATTGGCCCTATTTCTATAAGCATTGGAATTATTATCTTATCCTCCCAAAAAGGGGAATTCTGGTCCTGTTTCTATACGCATTGAAATTCTAATCTTATCCTTCAAAACACTGCAATTCTGATCTTATCCCTCCAAACACTGGAATATTTGTATAGACATTGGAATTCTGATCTTATCCTTCAAAACATTACACTGGCTTTATCCTTTCAAACATTGTAATTCTAGCCCTTTTTTATAAATATTGGAATTCTGATCATATTCTTTTAACGACTGAAATTCCGGTCTTACTGTTACATTGGAATTCTGGCCCTTTTTTTATAAAGATTGGAGTTTTGATATAATCCTTTTTAAGATTGTGATTCGGTATTACTTTTATAAAAATTGGAATTCTCATCTTATCCTTCCAACTTTTGCAATTCTGGCCCTGTGGCCCTATTGTAATAGACACTGGAACTGTGATCTTATTCTTCCAGTCATCGGAATTCTGATCTTATCGTACCAAACATTGTAATTCTTGTTTTGTCCTTCCAAACATTGGAATTCTGACCTTATCCTTGTCTTATCCTATCCTTTGGTATTGTGATCTTATGTTTGCATACATTGGGATTCTGGCCGGATTTTTATAAATATGGGAATTCTGGTCCTATCCTTATAAATATTGGAAGTCCGATCTTATTGTTACAAAAATTGGAATTTCGGCCCTGTTTAACATTGGAATTGTGAATTTATTTCTCCATACACTGTAATTCTGATCTTATTCTCTTAGAGACTGGAATTCTTGTCTTACTTTTATAAACACGGGAATTCTGACCCTAGTTTCATAAACATTGGAATTCTCATCTTATCCTTCCAACCTTTGAAATTTTGGCCCTATTGCTATAAATATTGGAATTGTGATCTTATACTTCCAAACATTAGAATGCTGCTGTTATCCTTTCATTCATTGGAATTCTGATCTTATACTTCCAAACTTTGGAATTCTGCTGTTATCCTTCCAAACCTTGGAATTCTCGCCCTATTTATAAACTTTCGAATTCTCACCTTATCCTTTCCAACATTGGAATTCTGAGCTTATCCTTCCAAACACTAGAATTCTGGGCCTTTTTTTATACACAACGGTTTTCTTATCTTATCCTTTAAAACAGTGGAATTCTGGCCCAATTTCAATAAGCATTGAAATTATTATCTTATCTTTGGAAACACGGGAATTCTTGTCTTATCCTTCCAATCACTGGAATTCTGGCCCTATTATTATAAACACTGGAATTCTAATCTTCTCCTTCCAGACACTGGAATTCTGATCTTATCCTTCCAAACACTGGAATTCTGGCTCTATTTCTGTAAGCACTGGAATTGTTATCTTCTCGTTCCAACCTTTGGAATTCTGCCCTATTGTTGTAAACATTGGACTTGTGCCCTTATCCCTCCAGTCACTGGAATTCTGATCTTATTCTTCGAAACGTTTGAATTCTGATCTTATCCTTCTAAACATTGGAATTCTGGGCCTATTCTTATGAACACTGGAATTCTAATCTTATCCTTCCAAACACTGCAATTCTGGCCCTATTTTTATAAACATTGAAATTCTAGACTTATCCTTCAAACCACTAGAACTTTGGCTCTATTTCTATAAGCACTGGAATTATTATCTTATCCTTCCAACCTTTGGAATTCTGCCCTATTGCTGTAAACATTCGACTTGTGCCCTTATCCCTCCAGTCACTGGAATTCTGATCTTATTCTTCGAAACATTGGAATTCTGGCCCTATTTTTATGAACACTGGAATTCTACTCTTATCCTTCCAAACATTGGAATTCTGGCCCTATTTTTCTGAACATTGGAATTCTAAGCTTATCCTTCCAAACATTGGAATTCTGGCCCTATTTTTATAAGCACTGGAATTCTAATCTTATCCTTCCAAACATTGGAATTCTGGCCCTATTTTTATGAACATTGGAATTCTAATCTTATCCTTCCAAACACTGGAATTCTGGCCCTATTTTTATGAACACTGGAATTCTAATCTTATCCTTCCAAACATTGGAAATCTGACCCTATTTTTATAAACATGGGAATTCTTGTCTAATCCTTCCAAACACTGGAATTCTGGCCCTATTTTTATGATCACTGGAATTCCATTCTTATCCTTCCAAACACTGGAATATTGGCCCCTTTTTCATATACACTGTAATTCTGATCTTGTTCTCTTAGAGACTGGAATTCTTGTCTTACTTTTATAAACACGGGAATTCTGACCCTAGTTTCATAAACATTGGAATTCTCATCTTATCCTTCCAACCTTTGAAATTTTGGCCCTATTGTTAAAAATAGTGGAATTGTGATCTTATACTTCCAAACATTAGAATGCTGCTGTTATCCTTTCATTCATTGGAATTCTGATCTTATACTTCCAAACTTTGGAATTCTCGCCCTATTTATAAACTTTCGAATTCTCCCCTTATCCTTTCCAACATTGGAATTCTGAGCTTATCCTTCCAAACACTAGAATTCTGGGCCTTTTTTTATACACAACGGTTTTCTTATCTTATCCTTTAAAACAGTGGAATTCTGGCCCAATTTCAATAAGCATTGAAATTATTATCTTATCTTTGGCAACACGGGAATTCTGGTCTTATCCTTCCAATCACTGGAATTCTAGCCCTATTATTATAAACACTGGAATTCTAATCTTCTCCTTCCAGACACTGGAATTCTGATCTTATCCCTCCAAACACTGGAATTCTGGCCCTATTTCTATAAGCACTGCAATTATTATCTTATCCTTCCAACCTTTGGAATTCTGCCCTATTGTTGTAAACATTAGACTTGTGCCCTTATCCCTCCAGTCACTGGAATTCTGATCTTATTCTTCGAAACGTTGGAATTCTGATCTTATCCTTCTAAACATTGGAATTCTGGGCCTATTCTTATGAACACTGGAATTCTAATCTTATCCTTCCAAACACTGGAATTCTGGCCCTATTTCTATAAGCACTGGAATTATTATGTTATCCTTCCAACCTTTAAAACTCTGCCCTATTGCTGTAAACATTGGACTTGTGCCCTTATCCCTCCAGTCACTGGAATTCTGATCTTATTCTTCGAAACGTTGGATTTCTGATCGTATCCTTCTAAACATTGGAATTCTGGCTCTATTTTTATAAGCATTTGAATTTTGATCTTATCCTTCCAAACACTGGAATTCTGGCCCTAGTTTTCTGAACATTGGAATTCTAATCTTATCCTTTCAAACTTTGGAATTCTGGACCTATTTTTATGAACACTGGAATTCTAATTTTATCCTTCCAAACATTGGAATTCTGGCCTTTTTTTTATGAACACTGGAATTCCAATCTTATTCTTCCAGACATTGGAATTCTGGCCTTATTTTTATGATCACTGGAAATCTAATCTTTTCCTTCCAAACACTGGAATTCTGGCCCAATTTTTATGATGACTGGAATTCCAATCTTATCCTTCCAAGCACTGAAATTCTGGCCATATTTTTATGATCACTGGAATTCTAATCTTATCCTTTCAAACATTGGGATTGTGGCCCTATTTCTATAAGCACTGGAATTATTATCTTATACTTCCAACCTTTGGAATTCTGCCCTATTGCTGTAAATATTGGACTTGTGCCCTTATCCCTCCAGTCACTGGAATTCTGATCTTATTCTACGAAACATTGGAATTCTGGCCCTATTTTTATGAACACTGGAATTCTAATCTTACCCTTCCAAACATTGGAATTCTGGCCCTATTTTTATGATCACTGGAATTCTAATCTTATCCTTCCAAACATTTGAATTCTGGCCCTATTTTTTAATCACTGGAATTCTAATCTTATCCTTCCAAACACTGGAATTCTGGCTCTGTTTCTATAAGCACTGGAATTATTATGTTATCCTTCCAACCTTTAAAACTCTGCCCTATTGCTGTAAACATTGGACTTGTGCCCTTATCCCTCCAGTCACTGGAATTCTGATCTTATTCTTCGAAACGTTGGATTTCTGATCGCATCCTTCTAAACATTGGAATTCTGGCTATATTTTTATAAGCATTTGAATTTTGATCTTATTCTTCCAAACACTGGAATTCTGGCCCTAGTTTTATGAACATTGGAATTCTAATCTTATCCTTCCAACCACTGAAATTCTGGCCCTATTTTCATGAACATCGCAATTCTAATCTTATCCTTCCAAACATTGGAATTCTGGCCCTATTTTTATGAACACTGGAATTCTAATCTTATGCTTCCATACACTGGGATTCTGGCCCTATTTTTATGATTCACTGGAATTCTAATCTGATCCTTCCAAACACTGGAATTCTGGCCCTATTTTTATGAACATCGGAATTCTAATCTTATCCTTCCAAACATTGGAATTCTGGCCCTATTTTTATGAACACTGGAATTCTAATGTTATCCTTCCAAACATTGGAATTCTGGCCCTATTTTTATGAACATTGGAATTCTAATCTTACCTTCCAAACATTGGAATTTTGGCCCTATTTTTATGAACACTGGAATTGTAATCTTATCCTTCCAAACATTGGAATTTTGGCCCTATTTTTATCAACATTAGAATTCTACTCTTTTCCTTTGAAGCACGGGACTTGTGGCCCTTTTGTTAGAAACACTGGAATTCTTGTCTTATCCTTCCAAACACTGGAATTCTGGCCCTATTTCTATAAGCACTGGAATTCTTATCTTATTCTTCCAACCTTTGGAATTCTACCCTATTGCTGTAAACATTGCACTTGTGCCCTTATCCCTTTAGTCACTGGAATTTTGATCTTATTCTCCGAAACGTTGGAATTCTGATCTTATACTTCTAAACCATGGTATTCTGGCCCTCTTTTTATAAACATTGGGATTCTAATGTTATCTTTCCAACATTGGAATTCTGGCCCTATTTTTATAAACATTTGAATTCTGATCTTGTCCTTCTAAACATTGGAATTCTTGCCCTTTTTTTATTAACATTGGAAATCTAAATTTATTTTTCCAAAGGCTGGAATTCTGGCCCTATTTTTATAAACGCTGGAATTGTTATCTTATCCTTCCAAACATTAGAATCTTGTTTCTTTTCTTATGAACGTTAGAATTCTGATGTCATCCTTCCAAACTTTGAAATTCTAGACCTATTTTTATGAACACTGGAATTTTAATCTTATCCTTCCAAACATTGGAATTTTGACCCTATTTTTATAATCACTGGAATTCTAATGTTATCCTTCCCAACATTGGAATTCTGGCCCTATTTTTATTATCACTGGAATTCTAATCTTATCCTTCCAAACACTGGAATTCTGGCCCTATTTTTATGAACATTGGGATTCTAATCTTATCCTTCCAAACATTGGAATTCTGGCCCTATTTTTATGAACACTGGAATTCTAATCTTATCCTTCCAAACATTAGAATTCTGGCCCTATTTTTTTTAACATTACAATTCTATTCTTATCCTTCCAAACACTGCAATTTTTGCCCTATTTTTATAAACATTTGAATTCTTCCCTTATCCTTCCAAACACTGGAATTCTGGCCCTATTTCTATAAGCACTGCGATTATTATCTTATCCTTCCAATCTTTGGAATTCTGCCCTACTGCTGTAAACATTGCGCTTGTGCCCTTATCCCTCTGGTCACTGGAACTATGATCTTATTCTTCAAAACGTTGGATTTCTGATCTTCTCCTTCTAAACTATGGAATTCTGGCCCTATTTTTATGAACATTGGAATTCTAATGTTATCTTTCCAACATTGGAATTCTGGCCCTATTTTTATAAACATTGGATTTCTGATCTTATCCTTCCAAACGTTAGAATTTTTTTTCTCTTTTTATGAACATTAGAATTCTGATGTCATCTTTCCAAACATTGGAATTCTGGCCGTATTTTTATGATCACGGGAATTCTAATCTTATCCTTCCAGAGATTGGAATTCTGGGCCTATTTTTAAGAAAACTGGAATTCTAATCTTATCCCTCTAAATATTGGAATTCTGGCCCTATTTTTATGATCACTGGAATTCTAAACTTATCCTTCCAAACATTGGGATTGTGTCCCTTTTTCTATAAGCACTGGAATTATTATCTTATACTTCCAACCTTTGGAATTCTGCCCTATTGCTGTAAACATTCGACTTTTGCCCTTATCCCTCCAGTCACTGGAATTCTAATCTTATCCTTCCAAACATTGGAATTATGTCCCTATTTTTATGAACATTGGAGTTCTAATCTTATCCTTCCAAACATTGGAATTATGTCCCTATTTTTATGAACATTGGAGTTCTAATCTTATCCTTCCAAACATTGGCATTCTGGCCCTATTTTTATAAACATTGGAATTCTGGTCTTATCATCCTTCCAAACACTGGAATTGTGGCCTTTTTTTTTATAAGCACTGGAATTATTATCCTTTCAAACATTGGAATTCTGGCCCTATTTTTATGAACATTGGAGTTCTAATCTTATCCTTTCAAACATTGAAATTCTGGTTCTATTTTTATGAACACTGAAATTCTAATCTTATCGTTCCAAACATTGGAATTCTGGCCCTATTTTTTAAAACATTGGTATTCTAATCTTATCCTTCCAAGCATTGGAATTCTGGCCCTATTTTTATGAACATTGGAGTTCTTATCTTATCCTTTCAAACATTGGAATTCTGGCTATATTTTTATGAACATTGGAATTCTAATCTTATCCTTCCAAACAGTGGAATACTGGCCCTATTTTTATAAACATTGGAATTCTGGTCTTATCCTTCCAAACACTGGAATTTTGGCCTTTTTTTGATAAGCACTGGAATTATTATCTTATCCTTCCAACCTTTGGAGTTTTGGCCCTATTTTTGTTAACACTGGAATTCTAATCTTATCGTTTCAAACATTGGAATTTTTGCCGTATTTTTATGAACACTGAAATTCTAAACTTATCGTTCCAAACATTGGAATTCTGGCCCTTTTTTTTAAAACATTGGTATTCTAATCTTACCCTTCCAAACATTGGAATTCTGACCCTATTTTTTTGAAAACTGGAATTCTAAACTTATCCTTGTAAAGATTGGAATTCTGGCCGTATTTTTATGATCACTGGATTTGTAATCTTATCCTTCCAAACATTGGAATTCTGGCCCTATTTTTATGAACATTGGAGTTCTAATCTTATCTTTTCAAACATTGGAATTCTGGCCCTATTTTTATAAATATTGGAATTCTGGTCTTATCCTTCCAAACACTGGAATTGTGGCCTTTTTTTATAAGCACTGGAATTATTATCTTATCCTTCCAACCTTTGGAGTTTTTGCCCTAATTTTCTTAACGCTGGAATTCTAATCTTATCGTTTCAAACATTGGAATTTTGGCCCTATTTTTATAAACATTGGTATTCTAATCTTATCCTTCCAAACACTGGAATTTTTGCCCTATTTTTCTGAACATTGTTATTCTAATCTTATCCTTCCAAACATTGGAATTCTGGCCCTATTTTTATGAACATTGGAATTCTAATCTTATCCTTCCAAACATTGGAATTCTGGCCCTATTTTTATGAACACTGGCTTTCTAATCTTATCCTTCCAAACATTGAATTCTGGCCCTATTTTTATAAACATTGGAATTCTGGTCTTATCCTTCCAAACACTGGAATTGTGGCCCTGTTTCTATAAGCACTGGAATTATTATATTATCCTTTCAACCTTTGGAATTTTGGCCCTGTTTTTATAAACATTGGAATTCTAATCTTATCCTTCCAAACATTCGAATTCTGGCCCTATTTTTATAAGCACTGGAATTCTAATCTTATCCTTCCAAGCACTGGAATTCTGGCCCTATTTTTATGAACATTGGAATTCTAATCTTATCCTTCCAGACATTGGAATTCTTGCCCTATTTTTATAAAAATTGGAATTCTCATCTTACCCTTCGAACCTTTGCAATTCTGTCCTATCGTTGTAAACACTGGATTTGTGTAGTTATCCTTCCAGTCATTGGAATTCTGATCTTATCTTTCCAAACACTGGAATTCTGGTGCTATCCTTTTAAACATTGGAATTCTGATCCTGTCGTTATAAACATCGGAATTATGATCTTTTCTTTCCAAACATGGCAATTCTGGCCCCTTTTTTATAAACTTTTGTTTTCTGGCCATATCTTTCCAAACAGTGGAATTCTGGCCCTATTTTTATAAGAATTGGAATTGTTTATCTTATCCTTGCAGACTTTAGAATTCTCATCTTATCCTTCCAAACCCTGGAATTCTTGCCTTTTTTTTTATGAACTTTCGAGTTTTGTCCATATCTTTCCAAACATTGGAATTAATTTTATCCTTGCAAACATTGGACTTCCTGCCCTATTTTTTATAAACATTGAAATTTTCATCTTATCCTTCTAACCTTTGGGATTCTGGCCCTATTGTTTTAAACAGTGGAATTGTGACCTTATTGTTCCAATGATTGGAATTCTGATGCTATCCTTTCAATCACTGGAATTCTGGGGTTATCGTTTTGAACAGTGGAATCGTGGCTCTATCCTTATAAACATTGTACTTCTTACCTTATCTTTCCTAGCATTGGAATTCTGGCCTTTTTTATATAAACATTGCAAGGCTTTTCTTATCCTTCCGAACATTGGAATTCTGAACCATGTTTATGAACATTGCAATTCTCATCTTAGCCTTCCGCCTTTTGGAATTCTGGCCCTATTGTTATGAACATTAACATTCTGATTTTATCCTTACAGACATTGGAATTCTGGCTTATTTGATAGACATTGCAATTCTGATCTTATCATTCCGAACATTGGAATTCTGATCTTATCCTTCTTGAAATCAGAATCAAGAATCAAGATCTTTCTTGGTACTGGGAGAAGAGAAATACCTCGATAGTTCCCACAGTCCTTTACGCTTTCCTTCTTGAAGGGTGGCACGAAACCAGCATCTTTCCAGTTTTGTAGTGTTTCTTCAGTTTCCTAGATCTGCAAAACCAGTTGTACAGGCCAAAGGCGAGTTTCACCTCGCCATGTTTTTAGATTTCTGTAGGGTATACCACACATCCCAGGGGCTTTATCTTTGTTTGTTGCATTGATGGCCTCCAACACTTCCTTGAATTCACGCTTTTCACCAAGAAATACAATGTTTGGTCTCAAAGCAGTGGTGTCCAAGGCAGAGCCATCAACCTCTCCAGTTAGCTAAGTATATTGTCAAAGTAGTTTGTAAATCTATCCAGAAGCTCAGCTTTTTCCTGTATTAGTCTCATCATCAACGTCAGAAAGCTGTGTAGTATCCCTCCTCTGTGGCCCTTATACTTCTCTCAGATCATTTTGAAAAGCTTTCATATCTCTTTTTTTCTGCTACCTGCTGTAATTCTTCAGTCTTTGCCTACCACTTTTGAGACTTCATTTCCCTGGTATACTGCTGTAGATTCCGTCGATTTCCAGTCAGTTTTGCTTTGTTTGATCTAGTGTCCAGCTAAAGCACCCTTGCATTATTTCTTTCCTCTAACACAGCCTTCGCCTTTTTGTCAGTATCGTCGAAACGATCCTGGTGTTTCCGACTGGATTTACCGAAGTCACTGAGTCTGAGAGCAGTGTCATATGTAGTTGCTTTTAAAAACCAGTTTTCTTCAACAACTTCTGACTCCTGATGTTTCAATCCTGCCAAAGCCTTGTGTATTTCCTTCTTCATCTTCTGTTAGTTATTTTTATCTCGTGTTTCAGTACATCAATCTTGCAGGGTCGTTTTGTAGCAGTGATGGAATGTTTTGTGCTGATGGAGACGGCAACAACGCATGGTCAGTTAAACAGTCAGCACCTCTCATGGGTCTTGTGTTCAAGATGTAATTTTGGTCTACCTGCCTTACTGTCACAATTTTAAAGGTGCCAATGTTTAGAGTAGCGTTCCATGTGTGTGGTCTTGTGATGTTCCTTGTGCTTGCTGATAGTGTTTGTGATGAACAGATTGTATTCCGAGCAAAGACCCAGAAGACGTTCACTGTTTGAGTTGCACTTCCTAACTCTACGCGGGCCAATCACACGCGGCCATTTGTCCACCTTTTCGACTCTGGCATTCAAGTCACCGGCTATTATCAGTTTATCAGTACAAGGAACACTCTGCAAAACTTCTCTCAGGTTTTTGTAGAATTCCTACTTAATCTCTTCGGGGTTAGTTATTTTTGGAACTTAGACATGGTGATTATCCTGTCGCTGACAGTTGTCGGGTCTATTTCTAGCTGCTGAGTAATGGAGTTCCCTATTGCAAAACCATCTCTAGATTCTCTTCACTCTCTTTCTCCTGCGACCCCTAAAAGAGCGTGTAGCCATGATCTACCATGCTGTCATACGACAGCAATCGAGTCTCACTTAGCGCTGCTATATCGATGTTATAACTCTCAAGTTCTCTTGCTATTAATGTTTTCAGTCCAAACATTTGAATTCCGAATGTCTCCACTCCAAATATTTGAATTTCGAATGTCATCACTCCTAACATTTGAATGTTATCATTCTGAACATTTGATTCCGACTGTCATCACTCCTAACAACTGAATACCGAATATCATCACTCTGAACATTTGAATACCAAATGTCATCACTGCAAACATTTGAATTCCGAACGTCATTCGTCCAAACATTTGAATTTCGAATGTCATCACTACAAACATTTGAATACCGAATGTCACCACTCCAAACATTTGAATACCGAATGTTATCACTCCAAAAATGTGAATTCCGAATGTTATTATTCCATACATTTGAATACCGAATGTTATCACTCCGAACATTTGAATCCCGAATGTGATCACTCCAAACACTTAATTCCAAATGTGATCACTCCAAACATTTGAATACCGAGTATCGTCACTGCCAACATTTAAATTGCGAATGTCTTTAGTCCAAACAATTGATTCTGACTGTCATCATTCCAAACATTTGAATTCCGAATCTCATTTTTCCAAACATTCGAATTCAGAATCTCATTAACCCAAACATTTGAATACTGATTGTTATCTCTCCAAACATTTAAATTCCGAATCTCATTACTCCAAACATTTGAATTCCGATGGTCACGACTCCTAAAATTTGAATTCCGAAGGTCATCACTCCTAACATTGGAAAACCGAATGTCATCACTGCAAACATTTGAATTCCGAAAGTCATCACTCCTAAAATTGGAATTCCAAATGTCATCACTGCAAACATTTGAATTCCGAATGTCATTACCCCTAACATTTGAATTTCGAATGTCATCACTCCTGACACTGGAATACCGAATGTCATCATTCCAAACATTGGAATTCCAAATGTCATCACTGCAAACATTTGAATTCCGAATGTCATCACTCCTAACATTTGAATACCGATTGTTATCTCTCCAAACATCGGAATTCCAAATGTCATCACTGCAAACATTTGAATTCCGAATTTAATCACTCATAACACTTGAATACCGATTGTTCTCTCTCCAAACATCGGAATTCCAAATGTCATCACTGCAAACATTTGAATTCCGAATTTAATCACTCATAACACTTGAATACCGATTGTTCTCTCTCCAAACATCGGAATTCCAAATGTAATCACTGCAAACATTTGAATTCCGAATGTAATCACTCCTAACATTTGAATACCAAATGTCATCACTCCAAGCATTGGAATACCTAATGTCATCACTCCAAACATTTGAATTCCGAATATGACCACTCCAAACATTTGAATTCTGACTGTCATTACTCCTAACAACTGAATACCGAATGTCATCACTCCGAACATTTGAATACCGAATGTCATCAGTCCGAACATTTGATTCCGACTGTCGTCACTCCTAAAAACTGAATACCGAATCTCATCGCTCCGAATATTTGAATACTGAATGTCATCACTGCAAACATTTGAATTCCGACTGTCATTAGTCCAACTATTTGAATTTAGAATGTCATCACTGCAAAGATTTGAATTCTGAATGCCATCACTCGTAACATTGGAATACCGAATGACACTACTCTGAAAATTTGAATTCCGAATATGATCACTGCAAACATTTAAATTCTGAATGTCATTCTTCCAAACATTTAAATACAGAATGTCATCACTCAAAACCTTCAAATTCCGAATTTCATCACTTTTAACGTTTAAATTCGGAATATTATCTTTTCAAACATTTGAATTCTGAATGTCATCACTTGGAAAAATTGATTTCCGATGTCTTCACTCCAAACATTTCAACACAGAATGTTTTAACTCCATTTTATTCAGAATAAGGGACTTCAAACCATTTGAATTCAGATTTTTTTAGATCGTGACATTTGGGTTATTTCTGAGTAATTACAAGATTAAAATGCACAAAACTTACAGGTCCTTCACTGTACTTGGTTTAACTGGTTTGCAATCTAATCGTGTCATTTTTGTATTTGTTTTTGTCTTTTTCTTTTGCAGTTATAGCTTGGAATTATAAATTCAATTGTATTAGGTTCCTAGACAAGAAAAATAGAGAAGAAAATTTAAAGGCACTTTAAAGTATGTATTGTTCTTCTATTGTTTCACGGGTACATGTTGTATTTCTCTTAGATCCACCCGGTCTCCAAGATATCAGTCACTGACGCTGGAGGGTACCCTGTGTTTATTATCCACTCCAGGGTGATGCCCAGTTCCACCTGGTCTGTACACCACCCAGGAGAGCTCTCTCATGGTTCCCCTTAGATTCTAGTGACTAGGGTTTATGGGCCTCGCTCCCGGAGACCGGAGACTGATCAGGGGTCCAGGGTGGCTACCCCCTGTTCACTCGATCTTGTCTCACCCCAGGAGGGCGTCTCTCCTGGTACCCTAACTCCTAGATTTAAGCGCTTCCCTGCCACCAGTATTTTGCCCATTAGTTTCTTGTGTGCTTTTTGTGTGATATACAGCGTAGAACCTTTATGAGAACCATCTGCCGATCGGAAGATTTTATGACAGATTTCCTAGTCCCTACGTCTTATTATTCCCGCAAAAAAAACTTTATATGATACATAGACAAAGAACAAGTTAAGATGTGATAATCCTTTCAATTGCTCAAGGCAGATTTAAGTTCACCTTCAGAGTTACATAGTCAATGATCACTTAAAGCCTGCTATATGTGTCTGACCAGGGTTAAGTTTTCATCACACTTGGGCTAATTTTGGTTTGGTGAATAAAACTAGCCTGAGAAACTAGCCGACATTTTGCGACGCCACCACTGGTTTCCCCGCGAAATGACGTCTGACAAACGAGCGCAGAAATTCCTTACTGATGACACGTCACTACCGAGATCTGGGTAGTAATTCTGATTGGTTGAAGCAAATTTCACGCGCAGCACGACCAATGAGAAACACTACCCAGATCTGGCTAGCCACAGCCCACAGGTTTTTTCATTGTTCTTTTTATTTAACCTCTGATTGGTGTATCGGATTGTGTTTGTTTGCTGTAATTGGGTAACATAATTAAATTGAATTGAAAGTCTTTTGTGTAACACTTGTTTTACGATCTTGCGTTTTGTTTTGTCTCTTTCAGAGTAATTTAAGTGGATTTTATGATCCGTGTCCTGACGAGGAAAAGATGCTGCGAATAAGATATTTGTTCAGAGAAGCGGTTAACGACGCAAAAACAAAAGAATGTAAGATATCCTGCTCCATTCAGCCATTGGCCAATTTCACATAGACCATAATGCACGTTGTTTCCCCCGCCACCCATTGTTTGCAGTTTCTCCAGGGTACTACAGTCATCCCAAGAGAAATCGAAGGCAATGGGATTTTGAGTTTGTTGTTTGTTGTTTGCTGCAATTGTCCTTTTGAAATTTGCTGTCATGGCAACGAACCGGGCCTGTTAAGGCCTTCGTCGCAGCTTTTAATTTTAACGTGAAAGCAAGGTAGGGCTTGAGAAAGAGTTTCTTACTGGCATAAAATTAATATAAGATATTAGTTTATTGTACCGCGGCAGGATTAACTCAGTCGGTGCTGCGCTTGACTGCAGAGAGGTCGAGGGTTCGATTCCCGGTGCTGGACCATTACTTAGGGTCTTAAAACAACTGAGAAATGAAGGTACTCCCTTTGCACTGCAAGCGGCTAGACCTTCGCGTGGCTTGGATGACCAAGTAAAATGGCGGTCCCATCTCCAGTGGGAGAAGTAAAAATAGTGTCCCTAATTAGTATTTTCGTGCTAAATACATTGACACTCAAATATAAAGCGCATTTGTTGCCGCTGACTTCTCTCTTCTCTTTTTCACCGTTTAGCACTGAAACAGAATCCAGTCGAGTTAGCACCATTAAGCATTTGAGACATCGCCCATATTGGTCCTCATGAAGACACAACAGTCAGGAGCTGCTGAAAAATTTCGTCAAATGCCTGCTGGTTTTACCAGTGATCTCTTATAAAATTTTTCTGAGATGGATGGTGTTTTATGTCAAGAAAGAAAATAACGTATCTAGTTGAAAAATTCTCAAGGAAATTCATCATTTCACTGCTCTGAATGATAATTTACAAGGCTGGTTTCAGTGTCTCAAAGCCAAAACACATTAAAAAATATTGGCAAGACATTTTTTGTAAATATTTTATCACAGACAATCGTTTCGCGAATAAAGACGACCGGTACGTCATGTAAGACTGTGTATAATGTCCTGAGCCACACCCGTATTACAGTCTGGGGGGACTGCGTCGATTTACGTTTTTTGGTTGGGGGATGGTTTTTGTTGGAGGGGGGAGGTTCATGTTGTTCATCTCGGAGTGGAACTGCAAAAGAGTCTCCAGATTTTGGATCAAGCGGTTGGCAGCAACCACGTTTAGAGCGGAATTAAAGAGGCGAGTTGCTTTGAGTCTCAAAGCAGGATATGAACTGGTTTAATTTTACATTTTTAGCGTTTAGACTGAACGGTGATTTGCAAATTTGAACTTAATAGCCAGGAATTAAAGAAATCCCCCAAAATAAGTTTGAGTTTTATTTAAAATGATCGTGTTACTATACCTCAACCATGAAAGTTTGCCAATGGCCGTGAAGTTACCGGATCAAAACTTGAAAAAATTGGGCCAACCTTTTCAAGTTTAACTCGTCTGTTAAAAAGAAAACACAGCTCAGCTTTCAGTAATTGTAGCGTTAGTCTTCATGAAAAGCTTATTAAAATGCAAGGGGATTATGTATAAATGTGCAAGGAGGATAAGTCGCTTATCCCCCTTTCATATTAATACATAATCCCCCTGCATTTTAACACAATCAAAGCCGCACCCAGCTTTTCAGGCAGTTGATTCGGGTATAATGTAATACACTCCCCTGAAAAGAACAAAGGAATCCGAGCTTATGTAAAAATAAAAAAAAGGAAACGGAAGGTTCCATGCGCTGATTCAGTTCGATCTACACAGCTCTCATCAAGACATTATCAGTTTCGAGAATAGTTTTTTCTAAACCATAAGAAAATATGTATCAATTAAAACTTGGAATTTTTCGTTATTCCTCTTTCACTTTTAACAGACAGTTCATTTTATTTGCCGGAAAGTAAGCGTTAGTTAGACATTCAAAAGTTTCAGGTCAATTCACGCTCGCGCGTTCTAGTTTTTTTTTTTAATTTATAGAACTACATCTGTGAGCAAGGAATAAGTCCGCACAAAATTTAATTGTCCGTGAATTTCTGTAATCGTTCTGCCAGTGATAAGCTAGCCGTTGCTTCACTCGTCTTGCTTGTTTGTGGACTGAGTCTTATTCCCCTAAAGAGAGAGAAACAGTGTCGTGCAAATTGTTTCCAATCAAAGATTTGTTAACTCGTGTCTGGCAAACTCTCCAAGTTAGCCTGCGAGTAAGCTCTCCATATCGTGAAAAGTACGCGTGAGAGGCACACTAGCGGAGACGCAACAGCGGGGGCGGGGAAGAGAAAGGAAGTCGTCGGAAGTCGAACCCCGGACCATTAACGTGTAAGGTCATCGCCTTACCTCGCTAAAATAAAGACAGTTTGCGAAAATTGAAAGTCATCCAAATAAATTTTCACTTGCGAGTTAAAACAGCATGGCTTAACAGGATCGTAAACGAGAGCAATAATGCGTGAACATTTTATATTTTCAAGCAGACATGACAGATTAACATTGAAACTTACCTTGGATGAGCTGCATCTTGAAATTCAGGTCATTGAAAACCCTCGAATGCTCTTTCCGCCGCTGAGAGAAGACAGAAATTAGCTGCGAAGTATCATGGGATATATGGAATTCCCCACTTTGCCCTACCTATTGCGCCACGACAAG
>CALNXI010000117.1:66830-76830 GCA_942486025.1 Porites evermanni | reverse complement strand
AGAGCCCACCACGTGACCTGCAAATAACTGCCTACAAATAATGGTTTTCTCATGCGCAATGCCGTCCAACTGTGTTTGCCATCGCTCTTGCGTGAAAATGGCAGATCGCTTCGCTTCCCGAGGATATTCATTAGAAAAACAAACTTGGTGATCGAATGATAAAACAATTATTGAACTCGGTTATCGCAAAATATCGTGTTACTGAGGGAGTAATGACGACTCGAAGTGATCAGATGAAATTCAGGCTACACGAACGGTACAGAGAATTTCGGCTGTTTCGGTAAAAGAGGGACAAAGGTAATACCTCAGAAAGTATAATCTTTTTTACTGAACAATTTCCATTACATTTCTAAAGCAGTAATGATTCAAACGCCCATCGCCAACCCAAAAAGATGTTCAACTCATGAGGAAACATGCATAAATTAATTGTTTGAAATAAAAGAAAAAACTGCTTCTGTTTATTACAAACCAACTATAACGATATGTACAAGATGCAATTCATTGTTCGAGAGACGATATGATTAGACATAGCATTTACACGAGTGCTATATGTCAGTTTTTACATTAATAAAAAACTCGTGTATCACATTGTTAATATAAATTAGTTTTTACACTGAACGCCAAACCCGTACTATTCATATCTCGCTTGGTCCTGCCTCTCTCTTAGCAGTGATGAGCCTAAAGACGGAGAGAAAGAAAAACGTTTCAAAATGCCTCCACTTTTAATTAAGCGAGGAAACAAAAGCGCATTAAAACGGCTTCAAACTCGCAAAATTTATTTCTAAACTTCATTTGCATGACGCTCCTGTCGAAGTAATCGTTTTTATCGAAAGAAGACGAAGAAAGCGCCTGTATCAATTTCAACTTTGGTTGACGTACACAATAGTACATGGATGTGGCGTACCGAAAATAATTAATCACACATTCTCATGTTCGTGTTTTTAAATCATCACTTACCACTTGGTCATCAGGATGCTGTTTATCTTCGTCACCAGTCTGGTCGCAGCTTTCTTTATCCAGGGGCAATTCATCACCTTCATCCTCGACTGTTATAACCACCTCATCAACAGGTGCTACTGGCGTTTTAAAACATTCGGTGGATGAGTCACTTGTTTCGGTTTCCTCAGAAAGATGTCTTGTCAAATGATAAGAAGGGTTAATTTCCAGGCTCGCTGATTCCTCGGGTTTACCTTGTGATACAGAGGGCGACGAGTGAGAAAATTCCATGCCGAACGTGTCTCCTTCTTCCAGTTCAGAAGGAGTTGTTTCCAGGCTCACTGATTCCTCAAATTTTCCGCATAGCGCAGAGTGCGACGACGGAGAGGATTCCATGGCGAGGGTGTCTCTTTCTTCCAGTCCAGGAGTTGATTCCAAGCTCGTTGATTCCTCTGATTTTCCGTGTAGCGCCGAGTGCGACGACGGAGAGAATTCCATGCCGCATGTGTCTCCTTCTTCCAGTCCGGGAGGAGTTGTTTCCAGGCTCACTGATTCCTCAGAATGCGACGACGGAGAGGACTCCGTGGCGAGGATGTATCTTTCTTCCAGTCCAGGAGTTGTTTCCAATCTCGCTGATTCCTCGGGATTACCTTGTAACGCAGAGGGAGGCGGTGGAGAAGATTCTACCCCTCCAGGAGGGGTTGTCGGTTGAGTAGTCAGAATATCTGAAGATCTGGTTGATTCTCTGTCTTGATCAAAAATAAGGAGGATAGCCGACAGGGATACTGGGGATCCAGTAGATAGTTCCTGTTCTGTTTCGTCATCAGAGCTTAGAGAGGATGAGGGTGGTAATCTCATAATTGACTGAGAGCAGTCCATATTTTGTGTCTCCGAAGTTACCTGAAGTGTTGGGACAGCTGTCAAGGATGGAGATCTCTGCGCAGTTTTATCTGACAAACAACTTACCGAGTTGTTTATAGAGTTTGGCTCTTTGCTCTCCACGATCGTCGAGAGTTGCTTTCTAAGTGTGTCTTCGAATTCCACACAAACTGCAGAGGGCTGAGACGAAGCAGGATAATTATGCTTTGGTCCAGGAGAATCACGGTCTTCTTTATTCTCCACCTCAATTTTTATTTCATCTTCATTTATATCCAGAATAAGATCGTTTTTCGCAGACGGTTTATTGCACTCTCCAAGTTCAGGATCTTTCTTGAAGGTTTTACTACACTTCCTCACGCAGTGTTTGCTATGTACAAATGTAAAAGTAGAGGCAAAGGGAAATAGGTCAGCTGTTTAACGACGTCTATTTAGCATAGTATTTATAGGGAGCTTAAGCAACGACGGCTGCGACGGTAAAGAGAACGGAAAAAAAAGCAATAGGTTTAGACAGAAGCATATATGCCTCTGGTTTAGATTGGCAAAACAACAACTTTGCACGTGCATCACGCATTTTTGTACATTTCTTTGCCGTCGGTACACGACTACAAGACCCCTACAACGTGAAAGTGCCTAATTTCACGTTATGTCGAGGACGTGAACTCAAGAAAGCGACTTTCTTTTTCTTTTTCTGAACTTCGATACAGTCTTTTAGACTTCAGCTCCAGAAAAACTTGCCAACATTTGACAAATTCAACCAGTTGGAATAAGCGCGATAAAGTTTGAAGTAGACCGAGTTCACTTTTTGAGTGACGTTTTCGTTGCTGTCGCCGTCTTTGTTAATTAAGCTCCTTACTAACGACTTTGGACAACGTTGAATTATTTCTGTCATACTGCTTCAATATTTTACGATATATCCTAGTCGTAAAGATATTTGTAAGACTACCGTCTCCTCCCTAACCCGTTTACGTTGTGTGTTTCAAGAGCATTCTTTTGGTCCGGAAAGTAGTACATACCAAAAAGCATCCATAATATGGACAGCAACTAGACCATTGCCCATATTAATCATAGAGGTGTCCAAATTATGGGGTTAAGGCTTATCTGACGTTTGGCGTCTTAAGAAACAAGAGATCTTGCCTTAAAAAGGTGCCTGTATTATGAAGCCGTCCCAAAGAAGAGGTTTCACTGTACATTCAAAGTTCCGAAGGAACAAATTGAATAGTCTACGTAATGGATTCTGATAATTTGGAAGAAGGAGAATTCTAATACCAGAAAGCTCAGAACAAAATGTTGAGCTCCAGGTTTCGTATATAAGACTGTTGTGTCTGCTCTACAGGTGCGCGTAACGACAGATTTTAGTATACAGTGAAATTCACAATACTGACACCTTTTTCCTCCTTTTCGTACGAATAGTACCACCCAGTAGCTTAGAAGAGTCATAATTATTTGAATACTACTAAGTACGGAGCTAAAACCAGTCTTAGAGCCAACGGCGGTGGAAAGCGCCGAGTTTATTGTGTGTTTACTCCAATGTAAGATGAGTTAAAGATGAGTTAAAATATTTCAGGAAAATATTAAGAAAGGCTTAGAAGGGACAAGCCTAGCTGAAACTGATGCATTTCCCTCACAAATAGCCTATACAATAGCAAACTCGTTTGCGAAGTGTGACGCATTCAACATGTACTTAAACCTTAATTTCTGCTCGCTTCAATTCCTGAACAGTGAGATTGAACAAAAACGCAATAGAACAGTATTCACTTTGGACGAGTAAATTTTAAAACAACATACCAAAGACATAGAAGTGCTATCAGCAAACCAAGCATCGCCAAGCCTCCACAAATTGCTGGGATGAGTATTAGTAATTTTGGACCTGATTTGGCCTGTTTTTTATTTCCTTCATCTCCAGTATCTCGACTTTTCGCCTCCTCCTCTGTGAGGGAAGGTCCCAATCTTCGTTTTTTTCTGACTCGGCTCTTCTTTTGGCTATCCTTTTGGAGATCGTCAGTACCATATGGCCATCTAATTTCTGACGACCCGATGTCATAATGAGCGACAATTTTCTCTAAGGCGCTCTTTGTCTTCGCTCCCTTATTTGTACGATGACCATCTTCCATGACTCTGGTGAAGGTTCTCCTATGAGCCGAATCCTTTTCATCACCCTTATATCCTCCTGGGTCTCTGCTATAATTAACTCGTTCTTGGTCCAACTCGGCTCGGAAAGGCTGCGTTCCGCTCTGCGCCAAACGGTCTCTTACTCTCGCCATCAGACCCTCAAAGACCGAGTCCTGAACATTAGCACTGTATCCTCTTCTCCTTTTTTTATAAGCCTCTGGCTCGATAAAATTTGTTTCCTTATAAGATGGAGCCTTTACGGCTGCGCCGTTTAGTCTTTTGACTTTGCCATAAGGAGTCTCCTTTCGTTCCCGCTCCTCAATGACAGGTTGCGTCCCTTGTACTCTAACCTTATTATCCTCATTAGACGAGGCATCCAAGGCTAGAGTGACAGCAACACCCCCTTGTTGCAACAAAGAGGGAGTTGGTTGTACTTCTTCCCGTGGGAGACGTTCATAATCGTCTGTTAATTTGGGTTGTGCTCTCTTATAGGCCGCGTGCTCTTGTTCAGGACTGTATGTTTTTCCGTTTTTGCCATACGCAGCAACCTCTTGTTCCATCTCAGCGGCAACAAGTTTTGTACGAAAGTTATCTTCGCTTATGGCAGCTGAACTGCTTCCCCTATCGGCGGTTTCGCCGTTTGGCTTTGATGACCCATCGGCGACTGCAAGGGGGAAAGTATAATCTTATTATTTTTAACATTGTTTGGCAAATCAATTTAGATGTCTTCCGAAGATAAGATACAATATTACCTCTAAGGAGAATAGAACAATGTTACATACGGCGCTTCTGAAATGAGGCACGAACTGGACTAGTTCGGTTAAATTTCGAATTGACTTTAAGATATTACTAACGTATGAGGCTATCAATGACTTAGCTCCTATACGAGTTACGCTCCGATTATGATGGGCTGCTTCTAAATTCTCTAAAAATCAAGACAAACGACTTCTATGCAGGCTATTTGCCTCTCTCTTGATCGCGACTGCTCTCTATTTGCTTGTGTCGCCGCCTATTTTTTATAAAACGACCCCCATTAGTTGACTGCATGGCCACTCTTGTGGCTTCGCTACTTTACTATAGGTATTTTAAGTTTGCTCTTGCTTTTAATGTATTTGTTAATCTTTTAAGCCGCAACATTAGCACGCGAATTCTTGAAAGTGACTTCATACATTTCCTTGACGAATTAGTGGTAAGGATTTTGATAAAAAGATCAAAGCATTTTCCCGTTGGTGATCATTTTGTTGAAATTATTAATATTTTCCCTGTGATGATGTATTGCCCCAGGAGAAAAATAGTTGCTGGTCAAAACCTTGGCAATCAAAGGGTTCGAAGTCTTATACACAGTTACTTATTATCATTTTTTAATCATATATTTTGTTATTTTCTATCCGGTGAAGCTTATAACATGCGCATTATAAAAACGTCATCACGGTTCGGGCTAAATATTTCAATGGGATAACTACTGTTCAGCAATAACGAAGCTAGTTATTTCACGCCGGAGTTTGTATTTTTTACCTGGTGTGGCAGAAACTGTAAATGCAGTTAGTCGACTCAAAAGGGAAAACGTTCTATGATAACTATCGTTATTATGTGCTTGAACTCATCAACTCTTTTGTGTACATTTTTTTAAAGACCTCATGTGAGTTTTTTTTTCGGAAAGTGAAAGTTACGTTTCTTCCCATTTTTAAATGGTCTCATCAAAGCGAGTAAATTATTCTTTGCTAAAGTGTAAATCTTACCTTTATAAGCTGCACTTGATACCAGTAGACTGAATAAAATCAATATTGAAGCCTTTTTCCTTTTTCTCATTTTGAACGGCAGTTTCGCAAATGAACAATCAAACGCATTTTCAGTAGAAATCAATTACTTACTGACGTCACAAAGACTTTTTTTTTATGGTCTCGCACTTAGCCCGCGCGCGCTAATTAATGTGTAGACTTTGGTGTGAATGGAAGAAATAAAAGATTAAAACATAGCCCGAGGGTATAATCCCTATAACAAGCTATACAAGGAGGCTCCGCCCGAAGGGGGTACCATTTCAGGCTTTAGTAGTAGGTAAGGGTAGGGATTTCATTAGTTAAAGTTTCTGAAAGTGTAGGAAAATCTCCCGCGCGGGGTACTTGGGTTGATTTTTTGCTGGGCGTGTGCAGCTGGCCCCTCAGAGCCCCTACGCCATTATAGTCTATTATGTGGCCAATTATATACCCCATCCTGGTCCCTTTTGGGCAAATACGTAATTTTCGCGACCTCAACTTACTCACTTTCTATTTTGATGAATTGACCCATTGTTTAGATTGAACATTAAAAGAACACTTTACTTTTCATCTACAACACAAACATTCTGGTACGTTTGCTAACCGTAAATATGAAGAACCGTCTTACCCAAAAAAAAACCGAAAATGTGCGACCCCATTCTAGTAACTCTGTTGAAAATGAGACCCCATTGTATTCAATCCGGTCGTGAAAATGCCACCCAATCCAGCGGCACATCCCCATTAGCCTCTTATAAGGTAGTACCCCCGGGGGACATCTGTCATCTTGATCTGTAAAAGGACCAAAAAGGGCTAACAGGCGCATTATACGGATTTGAAACTTCAAGAAAACTTCCTGTTTTTGTGATCTATTCCTATTACGAAGACGTTGCTTTTACAGCAGTCAGAAGGGATTCAGTCTTCCAAACTAGGAATGTGAAAGGGGTATCATTTTTCAGTAGAAGCTATGCAAAAAAAAGAATAGGGTGTATAATCTTAATTGTGTTTGTTGGACTGTTTGCGAATAGATTTTAAGGTAAGCAATAAAATCTTTAATTTATTTTGTCCAGGAACAGGTAAGTAGGACGCGGTCTATACGGTGCCTAAATCCGCCCGTGCTGGCCTTATCAAAATTTATACAACATTTTTGTTTTAAAAAAAAGGAGGGGGGGGTAAAAGGTAGGATTTACTCAGTTAAGCTTGTTAAGTTTCGTTGAAACGCGGCAGAAATAGGTTTTTCTGGGAAATAGGCTATTCTTCTCTCTCCATTGCTGGCTGGCAAAGTATTTCATACTACATTGCTGGTACAAAGCAATGACAGAAAATTATTCTTGGTTGGGATTATGGTCCGTGTATTCGCTTGCTGGGAAAAGGGATCCTTTGAACTTTTAGGGTCTGTTTACATTGAGGCGTGGGACCCGAGGTAGGTGAGGTAACACGCTTAGGTGAGGTATCCCGCCTGTCCATATCATAATCTCTCATTTTAATTTGATCACCTTTGCATGCTAGGTGGGGTAAGCAGCCGCGGGTTACCTCACCTACCTGTGGCTCCCCACCTTCATACAAACAGGCCCTTAGTCTTGCTGGCTCTGAGACGAAAGAAAATATATATGAAATGTTCCCTTTGTGTATTAAATGAGCTTACAAAGGGAACACATTTTCTCCTCTAGGAATATATAGACGTGTCGAAGCTCGCTGATATTACGATATTACCTCCTACACCAACAACAATCTATCGTTTCTATTTCCGTATTGTCAAACTCTTAATTGTAACGAGCTTTTAGTTCTATCTTCATTTTTCTTTTAGCCCCTGAGGAAGATGTGTTTTCAAACCGAAATATTGTGAAAATTTGCTTAAGTATATATTTTTTTGTTTTGTTTATTTTGTTTAAGAAACACTTACGAAGGCAAAACCACAACAACAAGCCAGTGAGGGTCCGCTGGATCTTTAGTAGATCTGGATCAGTAAAATCTTGAGTACCAAATTTTCAATTTAAAACAGTGAACTGATCCTTACGGCAGGAAGAGTGATAAAAAAAATAAATAAAGGATCATTTCACTGTTTTATTTTGAATACTTCTTCATCGCCTTGCCGTAAGGATCAGTTTCCCGTTTGTACTGTAGAGGCCCTGTTAGGTTCAAGATAAAAAAAAAACATTTCGATATCCTGTCGGATTTTATGACCTTGATTCATTTCTTCTTGAATACAGAATTAAGCAGTGTTTTAAGACTAATATCACAGAATAAGAATTTTTTCTTCTGGAAAAAGAATTCGTGGTACTACAAATGACGACCGCTCATCTCCAGCCTTCAGACGGCTTTTCAGAAGAGCTAAAATAGACTAAATGACAAAATTGTTTAACTTGTGAATGACTGTGTAAGACCAGAAACTCATAAGGGGTCGAAACGTGTAACTCTCATATGTTTGCTTTGTCCGATGCTCGTGATTATTCATTTTCAAAAGTACCATATTTGGAACGAGAAGAAGAGACAACTGACCAATCAAAATTCCTAAACAACGTGACGTAATTTTACTTCATGTTCCCGCTCCCGCTTGAAAAAAATGGCCGACAAACGGGGGAAAAACTCCCGAAAGCCGAGAAAGCTTTCAAAGGTTCAAACCAGGAATCTTACCGAAACACTGAGCAGGATATCATTGCCTTACCACCCGGGCCAAACATAACATTGACGTCCTCGCAACTTCTTGAAGTCGTCACTTCAAAAAACGATGCCTCGTTGACCCTCTGCACAGTAAACTTATACTGCAACTAGGCTTTTAAAATTCTTATATTAAAAGTCTAGAATAAACAGTGGAAAATATTTTCGAATAAAATTCATTAGCTGCGTATCGAAAAGTGTCCAAACCTGAACCTGACATCTTCGCAAAAAGTGATGCGTGTAATGAATGTTACCCTGCATTTAAGCTTAAATTCAGCTTGGATGTTGTAGTCTCGATCGTGTTTTGAGCTAATTTTATGAATGAACAAACTCAAAACAATAGACAGAGAAGCCGTTTCTTAAAAATTTTTATTCAAAATTCAAAAAGTTAATCCTTTAAAGCAATTCGGAAAACCGTAGTTACTAAAACAAGGAATGACCTACAATGACCTACAATGATCTACAATGAGCTACTATGACCGAATGTGTAATCCCGTAGTTACTAAAACAAGGAATGATCTACAATCACCTACAATGATCTACAATGACCTACAATGAGCTACTATGACCGAACGTGTAATCCCTGTAATGAGCTAAAATGAAGATTTTAGAAAAAGACAAAAAAACAAAAAACAAAAAAAAAAAGGGGACGTGTGTCGTAGTTACTAAAACAAGGAATAACCTACAATGACCTACAATGGCCTACAATGAGCTACAATGAGCTACAATGAGCTACAATGAGCTACTATGAGCTACAATGAGCTACTACGAGCTAAAATGAGTTAAAATAAGCCCTACAATGAGCTACAAAATGACAGACAATGATGTTTGTCGTGTGTCACGCTTGGACGTGACACTAGGCTCATGGTATTAAATTGCCAAGCACATTTTGAAAAGGCAAAACACAAAATTGTGCCTGATCTCAGGTAACTTGAAAAACTTGAAAATAGATTATTGCAATCGCGTTTTTACCGGTATAGCACTATTATACCCTGTATTGACGGAAGTCATGCAGGCACTCCCTTATTTGGCCAAGATGGGTATGGGCCGCTGAGCAGGATATGGATTTTACTATTTAACGTTACAAACAGAGCATCCTGATGGACCGAAAGCCATTTAAAGGGTCTTATGATGTCTTATACAGGCCAGGGTACTAAAAAAAATGAACAATTTTTCTTTTGAACAGGGTCAGAATTTGAAGGCCTCCTTTGTTCCTCTCTACTCTTACGTCCCTTGAAGATCCCCCGGATCGACTGTTGGGGTGACTGTGTTTGTTCAATTTGTTTGAAAAAAAGACAAGACAAAATAAAACTAATGCGAAAGGTTGCAAGGGATGGTTTGGACAAAAGTCACAGTATCATCATACATGTATTATTACACTGTAAATTTATCTCCAAGCGTAATAATTAGAGATGCTGTCATCGTTAAATGGGCTGTCATGCAGTAGACTAAACGCGTTACGTTTACGCACACATGTCCCCTGATCTTGCTTTTTTTTTTGGTCTTTTTCTAAAATCTTCATTTTAACTCATTATAGGGATTACACGCTCGGTCATAGTAGCTCATTGTAGGTCATTGTAGATAATTGTAGATCATTGTAGGTCATTGTAGATCATTGTAGGTCATTGTAGGTCATTGTAGATCATTGTAGGTCATTGTAGGTCATT
>CALNXI010000117.1:40613-60184 GCA_942486025.1 Porites evermanni | reverse complement strand
CCAGGCGCTAATGCCCAGTGCCCACCCAGGCTAATGCGCGCGCACACGTTTGAACTTTCTACGGAAGTGTTCCATTTCTACGGAAGCATTGAAGTTCTACGGAAGAGCTACATTTCTACGGAACAGCGACGGCTTATACCACGGAAGAGCTAGATTTCTACGGAACAAGCTCGCGACTGTTTCCACAGAACAGCTATTTTTCTAAGGAACGATCGCAGATTTACAAGGAACGATTGCAGAATTCTAAGGAAAGATGTTCAATTCTAAAAATAACAGTTGTATTTTTACAGAACGACACTACATTTTCAAGTAGAAGCGTTGTCCCTTGTGGGCCACCGTACTACCTCTAGAAAGAATTAGCGTTACTATATAGTAAATGAAAAAAGTCAATTTATGCATTCCGCACATTGCATGTCACTTCGAACTGACACATTTTTTGTGCGAAGTTTTGTAAAGGTTGAAATTAAGAGCAAGTTATACAGAAAGTAACACATGAGTAGAGAGAAGCCTTACTTAAGAGAAAGGAAACACATAGTTGAAATGTCTCGCTTTAGCATGTCACTTTTTATATTGAGTTTAACAGGTTCTAATTGAAAGATGGCCTAGCTATAAGCTGGCTCCAAAGTCGTTGTTTTGGTTTTGTGTTTTTGAAAATAATACGATGAACCTGAAACATCAGTTAACGAAGCAAAATGGACCGGTTTGGGAGCTAGGAACTATGCTACTATTAAAAAAGTATTGATTTCAAAATTTGCCTTCAAACCCGAAAAGTTACCGGACCTATCCGAAAACAGACCCCAGAATGGTTGTTTCGGCATCCCGCCTTTTCCGTACTTTCAATCCCGAATAGTGGCCCCCCATTTTTCATTTAGATGCCGAATCCCGCCCTTCAAATGAGGGAAATTCCCGCATCCTGCAAACATATCGGGACCCTCTATACACCTTTTATTACACCACCAACTCCCCCTCCCCCCTCCCACAACCACCCCCAATCGAGCGGAGCACACCATAACAACTCCTCATAGGTTGTACCCCAAAGAGGGGCAACTTTCTCATTCTCAAGAGTGAAAGAATCTCGCAAATTTACTACACCAATCAAATCAATTCGGTCAAGAAACGGAATGCCCACCTGAAAAACACTGCAGTCGCTTTAACGTATTAAGGATAATTTTTCAAGCAAAATGCGGTTTCCCCGATTTTGGCAAACGTAAAACCATAAACTGCTTCCTGCATGAAGACTAAGACGACGAGAGCTGATTACCTCACCAGAGAGACTGGGGGTAGAGTTGATTTAGAAAACCTCTGGAATTTCTAGGTACGCCTCTGGACAAGCGAAAATTTAAGAAAAAATCCATTTGGAAGTAGAGTAATTTTAGTTTTCAGTGGACAAAAACCGTATACATAATTTCAATCCTATTGCATTCTTTTTAGCACTTTTTTAGGGCTACAAATGTAATAAGTTATATGAAATAACTACAAAGAAAAGGTTCTTATGGGAGCCCGAGAAAACAAAAATTCAAAAGCTTCAAATTTCACAAAATGAAATCTTACTTAAAACGATTTTACCTATCATTTTCTCAATTCCTGAGAAATTTGAAAGTTATCTTCTCGGGCTTCCATAGGAACCTTTTACTGATTTGGAGTTATCTCGTATGACTTATTACAAATGAACATTTGTAGCACTTGAAAAGTGTAAAAAAAAGTGCGATATGGCTTAAAAGGTTTTAGCCTGCGTGGCAGGAAGGCGAAAGGGGAATTTTGGGCGAGGAGCGTTGCGTGACGACACTAAAAACGGCTGTGTAACAGACTACTTCCACGCCGGCTAAAAAGGTTTTTGTTCACCGAAAATTAAAATTACTCAATCTCATGATGGATTTTTCCCAGTCCACTCTGATCGGCACGCTAAAAGATACAAGATCGAGACAATGAGGGGATTCGACCAGTTGGTTCCTTAGCAGGAAGCGGAAAAAGTATACATTATTACCCCATAAAACGAAACAAGTTTTGGGAGTTGCCGACTTTGAGGGTTGAGATTTAGTTGAAAATGTTATTTCTCTTGCCTTCGTTAGACTTTCCACTTTATTTCTCTCCTTTTCACTCTTCATTTGCCTGAACGGGGCTTCCGTTCACACATTACCCCGGGTACCAGAGGTTGTTTCTCGTGTGTGACTGGAAGCTTCGTTTTGTCGGCCGAAGGCCGAAGTCACGAGCGGCGAAGCTTTTCGCGCGGGTCACTTTTTAAGACTGACTGAAACCGGAAACCACGCATGAAAAGCCTCTGGCACCCAGGGTATTCACACATAAGAATGGTGACAATTTTCGGCGTGATACGGATGGGTGTTTACACTACACCGGATATCTTTGGCGCCGGTACGGAAACCATACCGGATATGGCTTCTGCCGATGAACACATAACAACGGTGATTTCGGTGTTAATTCTGTAAGGACGTTGTTTTATTTTTCTTTTCGTTCTTTTGGAAAACACTGGCGTGCGCGAGAAAGAAAAATATTCCATCCTCCCTCACCCTAGTCTCCTTCGCAGCCGTTATTAGGGTCGGCACACGTCACGCAACGCTCGTCCCCACTAAGTTAGTGGGGAGGAGCGTTGCGTGACGAGTGACGACACTAATAACGGCTGCGAAGGAGACTACCCTCACCCCTACCTACTTGCGCTGGCGCTCAATAAATCCCCCGCGGTTCATTTTTTATCACGCGCGCTCGACGGACTTTGATGAGAAAATAGAGGGTCTGTGAACAGGCTATCTGTAACGGAGCGAAGCTGCGCTTGGTGATCTCTAAAGTGGAGAGTCAAATCGGTTAAGTAGTCACACTATACACTATGCCGAATAGCTTTTGTGTCGGCACTAAAAGCTGTCCGGTATACAGTGTGAATATAGTCCAGTTCTGACTCCTCTCTCTGTCACGCAAAGCCGGGAAAGAGAGAGAGTCTCTCTCCCAGCGTTTCGTGACATAGAAAGAGGGAGAGGAGAAATGGAGTCAGTGTGAACATTGGTTTACTGTGACGGTCTCTTGCATTCTGTTTGTCTGAACGAGTTCAAAGCAGTCAGAGGAGATTGTGAAGTTAAAAACATTTAGGTTACTTTGTTGTCCCAAGACCGCGAAATATGGCTTCCGAATCTTGGCAAAATTTATCACATGTAAACATCTGTAACAGGTTAAACAAGTGCAACGAGAAATAAAAAAGACCATCGATTTTACCTGATTATAAAATTTTATTGCACATAGCTGCTCACATCAATCACTGTAATACACTACTAAGCGACACAGCCAAGCCTGACTAAAAATACCTAAAATTGTTTGGCTCTTCAGCATTTTTAAGCCTACCACTAGGTAATCTATACAAAACATATTCTTAGCAAGCGAAAGAAGAAAGCAAAGTAATGATATATAATACAGTCAAAAAAGAGAATGCAGTTTCTTGGTCTGTGGCCGTTGTCATAAGCAAATTCACCACTTGAAAAACGAGAAAAAATCTGGGTCGAGTTAACTTACGTAAAGACATCTGGGACTGCTACAAAATTGGCCAATAGCTGACCGGCACGTCCCCAGTAGCGATCCCACAAACACTTGCGGGACACACCTCTGCTCCAGTTTTCCTCATATTTCTAAGCAGCAAACGATTAACAAATTATTGCTTAATGACAAAAACCGTTGCAGACCAGAGGATTAGAAGTTAAAGCCTTTGTCCCCTCAAAACCAAAAAAGAGGAAAATACAAAGGCTTTACTAGAGAAACAATAATTATCCCGCTTATAATAGTGTAAATTGGTGCAAAGGTTCTGATTGAAAAACAAAGTATTTAACAAAATATACAGATGACTTGATTTTTTTGTACAAAATACCCAGGCTCCCCTCTCCCATCCTCTACCTCAATATGCATTTTGTTGAAAAGGCTCTGGGAACTAGGATTTAAAATAGGAGTGAAGCCTGGGAACTAAATAACTCAGGAAAGGTTTTCTGTTTAACAAAGCCAAAGGTTTAAATCAGAATGTTCCAAAGTCAGTAACCTTGGCTCCTATGCAACAGTTATTTCGTTCACCATAAAGTCTCAGAGTACTGCCTTTTGATGAAAACAACACTTGCTGTGTTGCAAATAAACATAAATAAAACAAATTCAGGGAGAATGCTTTGTTCCTTTTAGAATCAAACTTGAAACATTTAAAAATACATGACTTGTAGACAAAATGGAATAAGAAAAAATGCCAACACAAGGTTCAGACTGCACACACCAGCCACTTCAAATTTTACATCCCTCCCAAAGAGGGAACAGTTAAGTTTTAGAAATTTTTCATCGAAGTTTCTGGACTCTTCAAACTACTAAGAACTATTCAAATGTACATAGAACTGTGAAAGAAGAAAGTAAAAGGATGAACGTTTTCACAAAGGTCTCTCAATCCCAAGACCATTTGGAAAGAGAATTAGAAAGCCTGTTTTATAGAACTTAACGTTATAAACTGGGAATGCTACCGACATTGACAATGAATACAACACAGCTTGCAAATAACAAGATAAAGGTCTTGATCAGAAATCCTGAAATGGCAATACTGCACTGCAAACAATTCTTTCTCTAGTAATTCTTGCTCTATGTAGCACTACAGCTCACTGTTCTGGTCTTCCTCATGGTAATAAAATCAAAAGTTCAAAAAAACCTTTCACAGAAGGTTTACATCTTCAACTTCACAAATCTGTGTCATACCAGGTTCCCCCTCGAGGAGGGGGGTGTGCAAGAGGTTGCAAGGCAGGGTCCCCTTGGTGGAAGTCGTAACCTGGGTCGTGAGAATAATCCATTGGCTGATTGTAGTCAAAGCCATCGTGAGGATAACCATAGCCTATAGGCGGCATATTGTAATTTGGGTCATGGAAGTCTCCATCCATTGGCTGAAGAAAGAAAACAAAAAAAACCTCTCAAGTCTAAGGGATTTCTTTAGCATTCATTGGACAAGAACTATATTCAAAAAGGGTGTACATGACTGTGCTCTAAGAAAAATAGCTCTCTGATAGAGAGGGCACAATTTTTTTAGCTTTTTGTTATGGACATTATTAGGAGAAAGTTGATGTTGGTCACTGTTGGGGCTTAAACAATTAACCCATTGAACCCTAAGATCAAAATTTGAATTCTTATTTGTTGCCTGTATTCATTTCAAACAGAGGTAGGGGGGGGAGAAGTTGATAAAATATCAAGCAAATTTATCTTGTGTGATCATGTCCGTAATTCTCATGACCACTCTGTTTTACAAAGCATTGATATTACAAGGAGAAATTTGATGCTGATCACTCTTAGGGCTAAAAGGATTAATACTGCAACATTCACCACTGACAATACACCCCTTACCTCAGGCCAAGGGGCATCATCTCGGAAGAGAGAACTTGTCAGCTCCACTGACAGCCGTTTTTTGTAATCTTGTGACTTATCTTCAGACATACGGAAAAGCACCGCAGCAGCATAAGCAGCGATACCCTCATTTCTTGAATGAAGCAGATCGGTCAGAGGAGCGGTTGCATTTTCAGCTTCTATGGCTTCAGCGCCTTCTTTGTCCTGGGCTAGTTCACAGAGCACTCCTGCAGCAACACGCTGGATGTTCTCAATGGGACAGTATAGAAGCTGAAAACAGAAAGGATCAATTTGTCGTATTACATTGTTTTTAAAATGTACCCACGCTAACAGAACTCACAGGCCAATTTTAGCATTTCCACCCGGTAAATTTTTAAAGTATAGATAGACAGAAAATGCAGCATGGAAAGAAAGCAGTCTCCGGTTACATGAAGCTTGAGGATTTTGCTATTGGGCTGGTGAATTCTGTTCTTAACTTTCCCAGTGGGCAAGTGAGGTTTTTCGGGAATTCAAATTACAGAAGAATAATACTGTAATCCTGGTTAAACGCTAGTTGAAATGAATTTCGGGCTAGTACATGCTAGTTACAGCCTGCCTGACTTTCTTTGCACCCAGAGAATGCTAGTATATAATATAATAATTTTTTAAATTGATGAATTGAAGATCGCCTAGGTAACAAATCAAAATACAAGTATGCACCAGCATATTTTTGGAACTGAAATTCTCCAAATTCCCTGAAAAATCCTCATTCTTAACTGTCTACAAATTTACAAGTGGTACATCCCTGCCAAAAAATGTATTAACTACCTGAACAAACAATGGAATGCAATGGAGACTTCGTATAACAGCTCTGTTGTGTGCCTCTCGTGCTAAAATATGGAGTGCACCAACACACCCATCAACAATGTCTTCCATTCTGACGCCATCAATCACCACACTCTGCCCAGGTCTTCTCTGCATATCTTGATGAGAACGCATCATAAGTTGAACAAGCTGTGGCAAGCCTCCATGCTCACGGATCGGAGTATGATTGAGAGGGCAAAGGGCAAGATTTCGCATGAGACCAATAACAGCCTTGATGAGCGGCCAACGGGACGGTGGGTAAAGCAGTTTTACAAGGACTGGCAAGCCAAAATGAACCCTAACTGCATTCTGGGCTTTTTCAGAATCCTCATGACGGCTGGTTAGATGGCGCAGCGCACAGACCTGAAAGGAGCATACAGTGTTAGACCACCTCTACTAAAATGTAACTACAATCAGCGACAAAATTAGTTGAGATACTTTGCCCTGAAGGGCCTTTCTGACATTTTACCGACTTCAAAAGAGGAAACCGTAGCTTTCCCCTCCCTGCTTTTGTAACACTATAATTCTTAATTAACCACCAATGATGAAGACAGCAGACATAGCCAACTAACTTACCGCTGGCTCAGTGATCTCCTCTCTGTCTCCAGCCTGCATGCACGTCCTCACCAGGGCTTCAATTCCACCAAACCTGTACACAAGCTGTTTGTTATTGGGGTTATTGCATGTCAGGTTGGACAAGACACCAGCTGCGCATGTCACGACTTGAATATCATTGGACGACAGCAGCTGTACCAACATCTGAAGTAAGTTGTCAAGTCCATCTTCTTTGGTAGCGGCATCTGAAAGGTTGCGAAGTGTCCACAAGCAGTTCTGGACGAGCCTGTTACTCTGGTGCCCAAGATGCATAGCAAGGGCTTGCATACCTCCAGCCTGAGTAAAATATAGGCAACATTAACTTCAACATCACTAAGTATGTACCACATCATTAAGTTACCAATCACAGGAACAACTTTCCTTCAGGGCTGCCATTAGAGAGCTTTAGCACCAACGATGGCTACGGCAGGGAAAAGGTCACTTTAAAAATGAATTCGCGTTTTTTCAAACTTGTCCGCGTTTATTCCAGCTCGCTTGAAATGTCGAGAGTGGGCGAATTTCCCTGGAGTTGATTGCTTGGGGACCGCACCGAAGTTTAGAAAGAGAAAGAAAAATTCTTCCATAACGTGAAATTATGCATTTTCACATTGCAGTCGTGCCGAGAAGGCAAAGAAATGTACAAAAAAGTGTGATGCACGTGCAAATGTATTGTTTTGCTTCACAAACATATTGCTTTTTTGAAGTTCTTGCTGCTGTTGCCGTCACCGTTGCTAAAGCTCCCTATTAAGGGTTGGGGATTTTTCCCGCCTATTATGAATGTGACCATCATTACTTTTGAAGGAAAAGAGTAGAAAAACAGAACCAAACAAAATCCCCAACTGTTGGATTCCCCGCCTGAGTTTGTATCATTAGCCCGGCAACTTAAAATTTTAATGAGAGCCCTGTTACTTGTGTTACTTTCCAAAGCTGTCACAACTCATTATGAAGTTGGTTGCATCCACAGATCACATAAATTCAACCAGTCAGTTTTTGTGCTCAGGGTGTGCATTCTTAATTTCTTCTTCCGTCACCCTGAATAAATAGTTAGTAACATGAGGGTAAAAACAAGAGATAAACATGTTCCTGGAACTGTGCAAAAGCGTTCTTTCCAGATTGAATAAAAAACCTTGAAAATATTATTGCAGCAAGTAAATAAAACAAAAAACAAAGCTGAAAAAAACTACTATTAATTACCTCTACAATAGCTTGCTTGTTGTCAGTATCCACAGACAGAACTTTAAGCACACGACTGGTTGTGAAGAGGAGTTTCTCGTAGGTATAACTTCTCATGATGCGCACAAGCTCAGCTGGACCTCCAGATGCCAGGATAATCAGTTTACTTTCCTTGTTACCATAAGCCAGCACATGGAGACAGTCTGCATTTAACAAAAGACACATTTCACTTTATAAGGATAGTTATTTGTCTACCACAAAGAGTTTACCTTTTTCCAAGTTGAAACTATGAAAGGACACTAGGTTGCAGCGCTTGTTTAAGTGGAAAGCAAGCCTGTGCTCAACAAAAAATTCAAGAGAGCCCAGGAGCTCTAACCTATGAATTTAAGCTTACCGGCGGAAATTGCAGGAAGTAATCATTCTAGTCTAATTTTCAACTGAAAATGCAGTGAGGCTGACAAAACGAATTAAAAAAGAAAAAAACACTTCTATGATAACACAACCTCAAGGTCTTGTACCTGTTACAATAGCCAGGAACTTGACATTTGTGCGTCCAAGCAATGCCACCATTTTCTGAAGACCTCCTGCTAGTCTGACGGCCATCTTGGCTCCTTCTTGATGAAGTAGCAGATTATGTAATGTGGTGATAGCATAAAAAACAACTGCTTCAACAGGCGACTCAAGCATTCTCACAAGAGCAGGGATGCCACCAGACTTGAAGATAGATAACAAACCTTGCCTGTAAATAAAAGACAAAGTTTTTAAATTAATAACTGAATTTACTGTGACAGTACTGTTTAAATGTGCGATACTTCATTACACAAGACTTTACTACTTCACTGATTTTCACAAAAAAAAAGCTTTTAGGACACCTTCCAAAGTCACAACAATTGTCACCGTCACAAAACTCATCAGCGCCACAACATATAAAGAGTTGATATACCTGTGATGAGAAAGGTTGTGCAATGTACCAGCTGCGCATCGAGTGGTCTCGGGATCAGAGGAGTTGTTAAGAGCTTTTACAAGAGTAGCGACCATCTGCGGTGAGTTCATGATGGCATGACGACTGGCATCTTTCTTGGACAGCTGATGAACCATCATGGCAGCTTGTCCAACAACAACCTAAAACACAGATATTTGTGAAAAAATAAAATCTTCTTGACAAAAAAAATTTAATATTAAGACTTATGTATTGTCTTTTAATTTTTATGAACTCATAATGCACATAATATTTGTGCATTATCACCCTTTAATATTATATTATAATATTAAAGGGTGACCCTTTTTTGATACATTTTGTTTGTTTTTGTCATGCTCTAAAACACGGCAAAATGACAGTCCTTAATTCTCTATATTGGATTGTAAGGGTTTGTTCTGTTTATAAAAATCATGTTATCACTGATAAAAGTGGCCCACCATCAAAAAGCTGAAAAGATTATATTCATTTGCTTGCACGCAAGTGAAAATTAAACAAAATTCTTATCAAGTGATTCATAATATCTCGATTCCCAACTCTGTTACTATGGCCTATAAGACCTATAAACCATGGAAAATTGTCGCCTATTTGTCTAATGGAGGGTACAGTTGATTTAAAAACTACAGCTGAACCTATTTCCAATGCTGACTTTACAACATGCTGTTTGCGGTGCCTTGAACAAAATGTCGTCACATCACTGAGTTACTTACCTGGTCTTCATCATTCAACAGCTTGGTCAGTTCGGGAATGGCGCGGGTGGCAAGATCAGCATCATCCTACAAGGTATAAAAAGAAACTGCTTAGCTTAAATTTGTCTGAGATCTTTGTCTTGTCTTGGAGAGAAAAATAATTTAAACATTTCCACAATTGACCACTCCAGAAAATACCATAACATACCATAATGCTCTTTCTTTGTCACCCCAAAATTTTGCATAAGCATTGTTTTCAGTTTCTCTTGAGGCCATTTTAACTCCCAAGAGAAACTGAAGACAATGCTTATGCAAATTTTGGGGTGACAAACAAATAGCATTATGGTATGTTATAGTATTTCTGGAGTGGTCAATGTTGAATAAGCCACGTCAAAATTTTCAGTATTGCTTCGGAAACCTGAAAACACATTAGAAGAAAACCTCAACTGGTGATTCAGTTTATTCGTGTTTATTCTACTAGTAAACTAGAAACTCAATAACCAAACTCAGTACTCGATTTCCTCACTAGCTCAAACTAAATTTCCTTTCCCTTTATCAAATTTTCACTGAAATTTACCCTGATAACTTGAATTCCCCGCTAACTCAAACTGTTTTTTGTTTCCCTACGGAGTTCAACTGTGTAACCAGACTATATTGACATATGTTTCCAGTTCTCAATGGCTAGTATGGAAAATGATGCAGCTTGGTTAATAACTCTTATAGTGCCAAAATATAAACAAAACCAAACGTACTTTGTTTTTCTTTCTTTCAGAGTTCCAAGAATGAAAAAAGATGACAAAGAGTTTTAATCTGAGCTCAGCTTTGACCACAAAGGTGAGGCTAGGTCATTATGACATAACCCCTCAGTCATGAAGTTAATAATACAATGTACCTGATAATTGATGAGGTTTACAACAGCTTGCTTTAACATTAGCGATGGCTCTGCAAGTCGCTGTACAGCAGTCGAAGAAGCAGAGTCAAACTGTGTGGATGGAATATGTGCTCCTTCTTCAAGAGTCTCGGGAAACATAGCTTGTCGGATACGCTGGCTGTTTCCAAAAACAAAAAAACAAAGGATGTAAATATATGGAAAATGAACAGTCTGAATGCAATGAAAAACATACGTCTTTGAATTGAAGGGATGTAATATTATATATCAAGACAAACTTTAAGTTGCTTACAAAAGTACAGTAGGTTTAACAGCCCAGAAACTATTTGCAGAAACAATATTTTTGACCAGGCAAAAAAAGTCAGACCCCACTAAAATACTTTTCATGAGACGCAAGTTGCACATACCTTCTTGTGGAAACAAACTGCTCATTCATAGCATGCATATCCTGATCCGAAAAGCCTTGCTCCCACTCAAATGTCATTTGTGTGGTCTTCATGTAGTCGTCATCATCATCACCTTTGATTGAGTGCGTGGTGGTAGTTGCACCGGACATGATACCGGAATCATGATGGTGGTATTGTTGATGCCACATTGCCGTCTGTGCTTCTTTGCTCATTTCACCATGAGGTATGCCGCCAAGTCTGCTCGTCTCCATGGTGAAAACTGCAACAAATAAATTTCTCCAAATGAAACTTTCTGATTACTTTATAATGGCTGTTAAATAACCCTATTCTTACAATGGCCCTCTCTCTGAGGGTAGGAAAGATGAAGGAAATTCAGAATTTTGAGTGGCTACCTGCATGAAAGGGAACGATGGACCTTTGAGATTGGCTGCTTTATAGGTCCTGCTAATAATTTAGGCCATATAATAACTTTCTTTATTGAGGCTCATTGGTAGAGACAAAATGACAAGATGTCGTTTTTTTATAAACTAAGACAAGGTTACGATCCATAACAAGGCAAAAAAAGGACTGAGCTAATCACCGTTTTTAGACCAAGGACGCATTATCCATCTGGACGAACCTTGGCAAACATTAATTTTGTAGTTTATCTGGTTACACGTCTTAAGTATAAGGACGCCCACACAACACATTGAGCATGTGGACCACCTTTCCTTCGAAATATGTCTTGAACAATGCACTACGACAGGTAGTTCGTCTGGATGCATAATGTTTCTTGTGCCCATCTTTATATATACTAGACACACATAACAAGATGAACTGCAAAATGTTTGCCCAAGTTCGTCCAGATGGATCACCCATCCTTACAGTATAAAAACAGCCAATATCAAGTTATCTTTTGAACTCACATTTCAGAGATTGACAAGACATTCACCTTAAAGAGGATGTTGTAAGAGTGAAATATATTTCAACCACAAACAAGTTTTCCACTAACTTGTAATAAATTCAAGGTGGCAAACTCATGCCATTAGTGGTTACTTAATAACACAGCTAGTAATATTATATGACAATATACTCATGAACAAAATACGTAAGGTGGAACCCACTCTTCCCTAACTCCTTGGTATAACAAAAGATAATAATTCCTCTCCCCAGTAATAGTAAAATATATGGAAAAGAACCTTTATATAATGAAGCTACATAGTAGTGAACATATTGTGCCAGACCCTAGGCCCTTCATTATATCAAGGTTCCCAATAGTTAACAGACATGTAAACCAAGGCTATGCACTAGAACACTAATGCTGATCTGTCATAGCTGGTTCAGAAGAATGATCAATTTGAGCAATTTTCGAGTAGCTGGCCATGCATGTACGTATTAGCATCTCTCTCAACATCTTGTGAAACAAAGCACACGAAAACAAATGGACCCATTCTCACTCAAGGATATGGCAAAAGGTGATCATGAATGAGTATTTGAAAATCAAACACTAAACAAATAAGCCATCATTACTTGTACCTTGCAAAACCTAAACATCTTAGAAATATTGGGTGATTCAGACAAGGCATATTTCTGATAACTAAGAGTAAAATCTGACACCTAATATCATGGGCGGCTTTAAAAGGCAAAAGCTGGCACTTGTACCATAAAAACTTAAAAGTTCATCCGAGCCAAAAATAAAGGCAGACAAAAACAAGATTTTGACATCAGATCAAGTTTCCTAGACCCCAAAATTTTTGGTGTATCGCTCACCACTCTCTAATATCTCCCAACTGATTATGTAACGAAGGAAACAGCACTCACCTGCGGTAAACCCTTTCAGCCCCATGTTTCGTTTATTCTCTTAACCTTGTCTTTTGATCATGTATGAATATTTTTGGGAGAACATAAATGTTAGATATCGAGGGGTAAACTTGGACCTCTCATGAGCCAACTCAAAACTAAGTTCAGTTTGTACAAATCTTCATACTAACCTGAAAATAACTTGCTGAAGTATGCACTTCTTTAATTTTTGAGGTAGCACAAATCGTTTTGTATCTTTCTGGTTGTACATGGGTTGAAGAATAATGTGTTTTGGGGAATATTTGTTATGAATGTTACAATGATCTTGCGTCTGAGCGTGGGTTTCGGGAATTTTAAGAGGACACTAGAAACAAAATACTGACTATGACCAATACAAGTTAGATGAACTTGACCCAAAGTATTGCTTGCCTAACAAGTCTACCTACGTATTTGCATATGCCAGAAAAGACGACTAATGCAAAAGGAATTTTGTATAGATTGGTCTTATGATTTGAGACTGTAACATTCATGTTGCCCTTTTACAAAAGTCCCTAGCCACAACCAAAAACCGGTTATGAATCATGTGGTTTATACAAAAAAATCTGTCTAATGGAACCAACAAATGAACCATAAAAAGAGACCCAACTCTAATTAGCAAACCACGCTCGGATGCTTCGTGTATTTAAAGCATGTCATGAAGAAATTTCCTACCCTTTCACCGCCGATCGGAATAACCGTAAATTTCTAGCGATTTTCTTTTTTTCACACGCTAAAAAAAAAGGGACAGACAGCTTAGAATTACGCATACGATCAATACTACGGGATTGAATAATTGAATAAAAGGGCAGACAGTTTCCGAGTGTTTTGTCCATTCTTTGTGACGATACGTGACTGCGGACGGAAAAATAGTTCCGAAGCTTATCAATGCACTCTTTGTCAGGAAGGTAAACATTCATCCCTGTCGCGGACTTAAATGAAATTCTCTTCCACCCAAAAAAAGCGTGACGAATATATACATTTCCTTCAATTTTCTTTAAGACGATTAACTCAGCAGTTTCTACGTAACTTAACAACTGCTTACCTGCATCTTCTACATTCTCGAACCTTAACACTAAAATAACACGGGCCATTTAACATTACTGTAAAAGAGTCCTAGGCCACAAGATGTTCGTTTATGGCGATTGTTACTTCACTTTGTATATTAGTTATACATAATACATATAATTCTTAGTTTACATTATTTCCTTACCAACTTTTACTTCTTTAATTTGGCATCTGCCAGCTGGAAATCAAAAATCTGCAAAGGAAAGTTTAGGTTCTCGTAACTGTTCTTGCATGCACACTAAAACATACTCAACTAAAGAAAGGAGAAAATATTGTTTGTGACTTTGCCGCCTCAACTTTCCAATTGATACGTAAATCGTCCTTGACATGAAAAAACTTTTTCCTTGACATATCGGAAATAGCAAGGAAAAGATCTGAAGGTTGTCACCATCGCGACGTAAAGAAGTTTGCTTCGAGGAGTAAGGCCAGGGCCATATCAGTATCATGCGAACAAGTGATTGATCGATGATTCGAAAAAGTACATTTCAAGCGAAGTTTAACTTCACTAAAATTTCCAGCGCAAGAAAAAATCGCTGGACAGTAAAAGGCTTTTTTATAAAGGTGCATGTGGTACAAATTATAGAATAAATCTCCTATTATCACTGCCTCCACACAGCAAGTAATCGTCGTCTTCGTGTTAAAAACATGACTGCTGCGTTTGACAAAAAAGGAACACTACATTTGGAATGAAACTAGACCCGCTAAATTACATCAGTGTTAATAAACTGTAGCAGTTGCAGAAATCGGCGAAGGGTATATGGAATTATCGGCTTTTCAGCGACATAAATAACTATGTTAGCGCCGTATTGTAATACAACGAAGGGAAATCAGCAGCGGTGAGATACACTTAAGCTTTATATACCTCAACGCGCCGAGATCAATTCACCGAAAAAATAAATCAAAGAAAAGCGACGCTCGATCATTTCGAAGTATTAGGCACAAACGGCTATTTATGGAGCAGAGAAAACTCACAAATCATGCCTTTGCCGACCAGATAAACGCTTCAAACACGCGGGATCCTGAACTACCGAATTCAAGGAGACAACTTTCGGCGAAAAGAGCTCCATTGTTCAGACAAAAATACATTACGTTCCGAAAACGACCATTTCTAATCGAAATATATCATCACAAAGACCCCCACAAAGGAACAAAGCTAAACTTCAACCTAGTTTCATCTATCCGACAGGTACTTTCACTCGCCAAAAGGCCGAACAACACTCAAATCTTTTAGCTGGTAAACAAGCGTTTACAACAATAAACTCCTTTCAATATTAGACATGGCGCGTTTCTGGAGAGCAACAAACAGGTCTGGAAATCCAATTCCAACCGTTTGCTGGTTAAATTTAGACGAAAACCATACCTGTGGAACTAGCCTGTATTCACCGTCCCTATTTTCGGTTGCAGAAGTCGTTTGAAGGTGAAATGTTCACTACCAGAAGGAATCCTAAACAGTCGCGAGGGTTTGGCAGAGAACCGAGCTAAGCGTGGGGACGATTCGTCGACTTAATTACCTGTCAATCATTCGCACACAAATATGCATCTTTTAATCAGCAAAATGGATTTTCATCAGATTACCCCCGAATTTACCGTCGTTTAGGAGCAAAAATAGATCTTTTAAAGCCACAAATATGTAACCTTTCGCATAAATACTTAATAATCAGGATCTAAGCGTTATTCTGAACTCCAAAAAGAAGAGCTTGTTGCCGAAACTCGGTAAATTGTTCTTCGTATGCGCTTAGTAATGCGAGAAGAATTTGACAGGCATGCTGTTAATACTCTCAAGAGATTTGACAGGACTCCTCCCAAATACTTTAACAATTCTCAACAAAACAAAAGGAACAGAATTTAGCGCTTTTTTTGTCTGTTGGATGCGCCAGCTACAATAAATCAAACTATTGTTTTCTTCATCAATTTATTTCCACAATTAATAAAAGAAGTGATTTGTATCGCTGGGAATTTCAAAATTATTTTTCTTTCTACCCGCGTGAGAAATTAACAACTATTCTTACGGGGTAGGGCACAGGTATATATTGTCCGTCTCATGACTACAGCTAGTTTGTATTTGTTAGAACTGGGCGTTAGGACGTAAACAATATATTTGGGCTGAGAATTTCGCCTTATTATTGGTATACTCTTGGAAAAAAAAAACTACTCATCCACCCCAAAAAGGACCAAACAAATAAATGGAAACGAAAGAATGGAAAACGGAACTCGCGCTCACGTCGAATAGGCGGGATGGGTTCATCCCCCGCGCACGCGAATCGTCCTACGCAGTATTTTCCTAGGGAATTCGTGCCTCGGGTAAATTATCAGCAAAATGTCTAACACTGTTGTGTATCTTATGTTGTTTCAGAAAAAATTAACAGGTTAATGAACGATCTTTTTGGGATACAATTTTGTTCCTTATATCTAGCCGATATTTTTAGGCACTAACGAAATTTGCAGTCATTTGAGCGAAAAGGCATCAAAAGGCAGGTTCCTTACGCCCGAGAAGCTCCAAAATCACAGTAACGAAAAAAAAGGAAAGGAGGAAAAGAAAGAGCGAGGAGAGGAGAAAAAAGCAATGGTTGCACTCTTAGTTTTTATAACATAGCTACTTTGGAGTTAATCATGTTTTGGCCGAAAAAAAAAACTGTTTGACGCAAAAGGTCCATTTGGCGATTTCGTCATCAAAAATCCGGCTAGACATATTTTAGCATTTTCTTTGAGGGTAATATTCGCCAAGGTCGTGTCATATTCAGCAACCATTAATCATCGATCATTGAGGTATACCGTTCGCCTGGCGTTTGGGTAATCTTTCCTAACCTGTTGATATTCATAACTCGCGTGCGATTCATGTGTTAAATTCGTGTCCAAAAAAGGACGACTTGACTGACCGAACTGATATAGCGCACGAAAAAGTTTTTATAGTTTGCCTTTCTTTCTTTTTCGCTTTCTTTTTGCCAATTGTAGCGGCCTAATATTATGACTGGATCAGTTACTTGCGTAGTTTCTTTTGTGAATTTGCTCATAGCCTGCGTGGCTTTTTCCCTTCCTCCCTCTCCCCTACCCCCTACCCCTTTCGACGCCTGCTACGCAGGCTAATTTGCTCAGAGAATGGTCGATTTTGAAATGCCAGATTGTAAACGAAAGTTCAGCCTTAACTTTTTGGCAGTACAGTCGACTCTCTCTTAACGGACACCTCCATAAGACGGACACCTCTGTAAGACGGACACCTCTGTAAAACGGACACCTCGAGTTGGTCCCTGCCTTTCTTTACTCCCTTTTAATTGACTCTCTATAAGACGGACATCTCTCTAAGACGGACACTTAGTACCGGCCCCAAAGATGTCCGACTTAGCGAGAGTTGACTGTACGTATTTTTCAGCGATTTTTGTCGGGTCAGTCATATGTGGCAAGTCAAAAGCGTGATGTGATCATGATGATGAAGATGACAACAACGACGAGCTTTATTTGCATGACCATACAAACACATACAGTATTGCAAAAGCTATGTTTAGGAATCAAAATTACAACACAGGGCAATTACGTTACTTTGATAATAATTTGTCACGAACATCAAAACAGGCTGAAATATATTTTATGAATTGTATATTGATAAAGTAATTAGTAGAGTTCCTCAGTTCATTGATCAAACCGTTTATAGGTAACTGGGTAATATTTGGAATCAGAGTCTTGGCTTTATATTAAAATTCATTCCTAATCATAGGGTATATGTAGAACATTGAAAAAGAAAGTGAAAGTGATGATGATAATAATGATGATGATGATGAAAGGGACAGAGACCACAGCTATGGACTTAGATCCACTCCTAAGCAAATCTCAAGGCTTCCTCACTGAGTTAGTTTCACCCTTGTCTAGCGAACAAATTAAAATGCCGGCGGCTTCGGAAAGCGAAATTACTTACGAATGACTCTTGTTTCCCTCTCACAAAATGAAGGGTTCAGTGTTCAAAGATTGGAGTTGCGTCTGTGAGGGACGTGAAATACAAGTTTTGTTTAACAACACGGACTCTACTAAATTCCCAGTAAACTAAGCAATATGTAGGTGCGTGTGTCAACTTTTGATGCATCTCTCAAAATTCCTGAAGTGTTTTCGCGGCCCAGAAAGTGCTTTTCCTTACGCATTTTCCAAACGATTAAACGTTCTTTGGGGGTCATTTAATGTTCGTGCAAAGTAGGCCAACATGCTTCTCGAGTCTTGTAAAATTTTCGATTTTTTTCCATTTGAAATTTATTAAAAATCACATTTCTGCTAAATGATTTTTGTGCACTTAAAATAGCCAGTTTCGGGACCGAATTGTTTTCGGGAGTTTTGAAAAAGCACACTTGCAAGACTCAGTAGTACAGGATTGGAACTTGAAAAAACGTTCAACTCTTGCATCGTTGAAAAAATCACAGCCACGGCAAAAACCCAAGATTAGCTTCAGAGTTCATCTTCTATCGCCTGACCGGACGGAAAAACAGATACAGTAGATCTACTTGAGTTATAAATAACTGCTACACTTAAACACGTGTTACGACACAATTCATGTTTCCGTCGAACCGTGAAAAACTGTTATGGAGTCTTGTTACATAATGTCCGTAATTTGGACACAGTACACGAAATGAATTCTCAATTATTAAGGCTTAATGATTTAACTTAAAAATGAGTTTCAGTACTAAATTGAATGGAACGGCGCTAAAGTTTCGGCCTGAAAATAAAAACTGCGATTCTTCTCGTAAATCATCCGACACGCACGGCTAATTCGGAAACTAATTATTAACACCCCTCGTGGTGGGAAATATATTTTTTGTCAATGGGTGAAACCACAAGGTATTACGTTATATAACTTCCTAAACGCAGTGAGATAACAGCTTTACGCCTTAAGACAGAGCCCCTTTACTTAGTGTGCATTCAACAAGTGAGATACAGTTTTTGCCTGCGTACGGACGTCTACTATTTCCTTTGATGCAAGCGGAAAAGACTTCCCTTTTCCGCGTGCAACAAAGGAAATCAGGAGACGTTTGCACGCAGGCAATACAGTTTGAGCTGGATGTCCTGGATGTCCTACTACTTTAATAAATGCCTTCTTGAAGCTCCGAAGGATTTCAGTCCTGATGTCCCTGTGGGTCGAGCTACGAAAGCTGACAGAGTGCGCGAAATATTGAACGAATCAAAGTGATAAAATCTGGATAAGTTGAACCTTGAAGTTCCAGAGGTGATCAGCATCAATTTTCTCCTAACAAAGTCAATGGATAATCAAGCTAAAAAATTACGAGAATTAATAAATTGATATTGGAACATACTAGAGAATTTGTATGTGCACTGTGCCTGATTGGTAACTCTGGCTATTTATATGCGCTAGCCTGTTCTAAGCGTTCATTACACTGAGTAGCGCGAACGACCGGAAGAGGCTATTTATTGGCAAACCTTTAATCCGAGGTGAAATCGCGTGTTATAGAACTGTAGTAGAGATGCCATCAAGAGAACAACCTAATATATAATTAGCTTGTGGTCGATAACGGGGTCGCAAATCAATATTTCGACTTCCTCGGAGCAAATGGATGCGGTCGAACGTTTATCTCTTCCCAAAAAGCACTTCACCCAATATAAAACCACAACTGATCTCATCATTACTCAGCGTCGCTTGATCCCGGGTCTGCAATGTGAAAACACTAGCTCGAATCCTCCGGTGGGGTTGGGGGGGGGGAGCACCCCAAGGGGGCGCAAAGGGGGGGGTGCTGCCCCCGAAAGGACAATTTTTTAGCCCCTCTGCCTCTGGA
>CALNXI010000117.1:25581-40340 GCA_942486025.1 Porites evermanni | reverse complement strand
ATTAACATGTGTTAAGTCCCCCCCCCCCCTCCCCCCCACCCCCCGCGAGTCCTTTACAAGGTGCTCGAGAGATTTCGTGCGAGACGACACGAATGACTGGCCCAACGAGGCGCAAGGCTCGTCCCAGTCCCACCAACTGAACTAAATACTGCCATCAAGTACCCAACTCTACCTAATCTCTCGCTTTTTCTCTCTCCTTATAGCGGGAGCTCCCGCCATAAGGGGGTACGAGTAATCAGGAGCCATAATCGGGGCAGTAACGGTATAACGATCGTAAACAAGAAAAACCCACGGAGACTAAGGAAAGAAAGGAAGCTCCCGGTGTTAAAGTGATATGGGCATCCCCATTCCCAAATCCCTAGTGATGTGGGCATCCCCTACTCATGTTACGGTTAGGGTCACAGGGGATGCTTTTAGGAGTAGGGATTGAACATGCAAGGGCCAATTCGAGGAAACACAACACGATCACCTTGTCTCAGCAAATGTTTTACTATTAACGTACCAAAAAAAAGTAAATTCCTTCAAAGAGCGAAAAAATAATAGTTACAATACAGAAAAAACTACCTAAAGGGCACCGCAAAACGAAATTGAAGAAAACGATGAAAACGAAGCCGCTTACCAAATACTGAGGATAACAAGGGTTGGTGGTTAGGGAAACCGAGAAAAAAGCTACTGCCACGAACACTGTTACACTGATAAACACGTAAAACTCTGGTAAAAAAAGGGGGGCAGATAACAAACTATAACCGAATTTACATACAGCACGTAACAAAGGAGCGTAATTAACAAAATACAGGAGAGCGAAAAGAAAAAGAATACACCATAACAAGTAAGAGTTAGAAAGAGAAAACAAAGGGAAAAAATTTGCCCCAACAGGGATGCCCCAAACGCGGGGATGCCTATATCACTGTAACACCGGCATTTTTTCCTTCGCCATTCCGTTCCCAGATCACGCTGGCCTTTCAATTTTTCCCTTGACCTTGTTTTTCTGACTTCCCTACCGTATCTTAGAGCCTGGCAAAAGCTTGGCAAAAGCTAGCCATTTTGCGGAGCTGATTTCTATGAATGTAAACGCATTTTTTGAGTATAGTAACTTTTTTTATTATCTACAATCTTCGACATAATAATTTAGACTCCCAACATGTATAGTATTTATATTATAATAAACTTTATACATTCGCTGTCCAATTCAAATAGTGTAAGGAATAATACTTTGTCCCCCAGGGTCTCTTATTAAGGTGATTGGAAGAGAGACCCTGGGGACGAGTTATAACCACCCTAGTCCCCAGGCCTACTCATTCTTGTGATAGCCCATCTTCAAGTTATCAGTTTGAAGCATAAGTCCAGTTCTCAGCATCTAGATACAGGACAAGGTTCGTGGACGTTTGCTGATTAAATTGACAATCGGAAACTTTTCGTTGCTTTTCGTTATAAGTCCTACATTCCTTGGGTGAGTTCTGATTTGCCAATTATGCGAACGTGTTCATTTCCCATTTTGCAACAACAATAAGAAATAGCACTCCACATCAACCTCGGTCTACAATGGAAAGGCCTAGGTCACCACGTCCGCTGTGTGGCCTCTATGGGGCAGGATAAAAAGGTCCTTCGTGTTCCTATTTCAAACGTATAAACATCCTCTTCAGCGGCTGATTCAGATTCAGATTTAGTCCACTAAATAACGAGCCCGCCTCGGGGCCCGCAAGATAGGACGTAAGCCCGATCTTGAAACTATTTTTTCGCTCTACGGGATTTAGTGCAGGGGGGCTTCAGGACTCCGGGCCCCCTCCCTAGTTCCAAAAATATGGTTCGTGGTTGATATACCTTTAGTCATCGTCCTTTGTCCCTTTTTTTACACGTGTAAATATCCTCTTCAGAGACGGATTCAGATGTAGTACTTCTAGGAAGTCTAGTAGCTGGGCGGCCCGCTCCAGGCCCTGCTTGAGAGAAGGGAAGCCCGACCTCCAAAATCATTTTCTCGGCGTACGGGTTTAAGTTTAGGGGGCACCGGGGCCACGGGCCCCTCCACAATATTAGCCCCTGTTACCTTTATCCTGCTAATTTGGGTTTGGGATCATGATGAGTCTTATGCCACCATATGATTATCAACATGAAGATAAAAAACAGCACCCTTCTCATCATAGTTTTAATGTCTTTGGTTATTAGGGCGTTGGCCAGTACCCCGGACACCTTGTGAATCTCGTGACTGACGCATACGAACACAAACGTGGACAAGACGACATTGAGAAATGGCTGGCTAGGAATTAGGACCAAAATTCCCTTGGTATCGTGGGCAAGCCAGATATGGTACTGCGATATAAACAACTGCAAACAAGCAAAAACAATCAACACTTAATGACTGGCCGCGAGGGAAACATTGAGATTCGAAGGAAACAAAATTAACTGTTTTCCGAGGGACCAGTCTTCAAGTGATTTGTTATATAGCTGGAAATTTTAAAGCAGGAAATTGATTAAACCTCGCTGTTACGGCGCAGAGATTTGGTGGGAAACAGTTTCATTGCTAGATGTCATGTGACGTCGAAGTAACCAATGAGAGCGCGCGCTGTTGGGAAGAAATTTTCAGCTATATAACAAATATATTTAGTGTGTAAGCCGCGTAGCATTTATATGAGGCAAAAAGAATTAAAAATTGGCGATTTCTTGAGTGCTAACAAACTCTATGATTCCGTCTGAATACAAGCTCTAGAAAGGAAGTTGAGATAGCCCGGAATCAAAGAAAACGTTTTTTACCCAGGCAAGGTTTGAACTCGCGAGCTCTGGAGTAAATCTACCGGTGCTCTATCAATAGCCCTTATGCGTGTTTACGTTTTGAAATTATAAATTGCAAAGTGCAAATACAAAGAATTTAGTTCACAAAGGAGGCTTGTTGGTGAAATTTACTCGTCTAACGTAATCCTACATACGGGCCATTGAGTTGTTTTTAGGCGAGATGCTCGAAATGGTTAAAAGAGCTTTGCTCCTTAATGAAATCTGTTATTTATCGCGCTTTGACTATGATAGGTTTGTTTGATGTTTGTCTCACGATAGTCACTGACACCCGCTTATTGTAGTGAACAATTTACTACAATTTACAATAGCATGCGACCGTTAAAGTCAAAACGTTAAACAACGCATGTTAAGAGGATGGTGAAATGACAAAGATGAGACTCCGAGACCCTTCACCAAAAGTTATTCGGGACTCCGAGATGCAAAAGTCGCCCGAAAACGAGACTTCAAGATCCGGCACCAACAACGCTTCCGAGATATCGAGATCGCGCCAAAATTTTCCGAGACCCACGTTTTTCAAAGTACCATTCTATGCCCCTGGTAAAGGAGTAACTTCTTGTGCTATTGACGACTCGGCAGAATCAAACCTCGCCTTACAAGTAAGTCTCCTTTAATTTAGCGGTGACCTTTAGAGTAAAAGCGTTATACAACGTATGTTAAGAGAATGGTGAAACCGTGTTGTTAAGGGTAGAAGAGGAACGAGCTCGAGTCCGCAGTAGGACATGTAGTATGGAATACGAAATGGCATAAATTATGCGGCAAGGTTAATTTATTTCTTCAATAATTATGTCAACCTACCCCTTGCCACATAATTTATACCATTTTTCAAGCCATTCCACGAACTCATTCGTCTTTTATATTCTCCGCAGTATCACGGGGCCTTAAAGAGTTTAGGATAATATATATAAACTCAGTTATACATTACTAACCTCTAAAGAAAAAGAACCAACCCATGCGTAGAACCGACTAAATTTAGACCGGAGAGAACCAGGTATATTTCTGAGAAGTACGAAAGCTGTTATCTGTAATTTCAAAAAAATATACATACTAGCAAAACAGTTTTAATGTGGTAGAAACTGAAAAAGATGACTAATCAATACCGACTCAAGATAGTGAGTCTGACACACGGAATAACTGGTCCTAGACGAAACATGTTCTTTTTTCCGAGAGCCTCAACATTTTCTGCAGGGGAAATGATATACCACCGGAAGCATTGCGAAGTTAACTCGTGTCCAACTTCGCAGGCACGCGGAGGGTAAAGACCTGCGATGGCTCTTTCCAAGGTCAAGGTATCTCGGAACAGTATCCCAGGTAGCACCTGCAGCTATGTTGCAGGTAGGTTAGCGGCATATGACCAAAGGTTAAAGCTGTTTACACTATTCCGCGGGATAGACAAGAAAAGCGACCCGGAATAATATGAACACGTATCCGGTATGTGACGCCACACTTTCGAGATCGGTACGGCCCAGCTTATCTCCGTTATAGAAAACGGGCTAAAATCACCATTTTTCTGTGTCAACAGAATCCCTATCCGGTATGGTTTTCGTGCCTGCACAAAAGCCATCCAGTATGGTGTGAACATTGCCTTAAAGTCCACAGCATCATGTCCGTAATTTTCGAACCCGTAAGGCCATAGTTTGGAATCCCACGTGACTGAAGCCAGCATTTAGCATTCTTATCATTTTCGGGGGAAGTGTACAAAAATGAGAATATCTCCTGGGATTACAGCTAGCGCATGATAGATTTAGACCGACTTAAATGTTGTTACTCTTAGGGCAAACTTGGTCAATAAAATATGTTTAAGTAAAGGAAAAAATTAATGACAAATGGCCACAAATCAACTGCTAGTAAGTTCTCCATTTCTGATCAATTCTAGCGAGAGAACGTGCGAGTGGGCGGTGCTCACGCGTGAATTCTCGCGACTGCCCCAAATGGAGAGCTTGCCGGCGGGAGGTGTCTTTAAAACGCGGGGTTGGGGCCGGGCCAGGGGGCCGGGGCCGGGTTCGGGGTCTATCTTTTTTTTAGGGTTACGGTTAGTGTCAACCCTACCCCTAACAAACCCTAACCCTAAAACAGCGTTCTTTAAAAAGGAGAGACCCCGACTCTGGTCCAGGTCCCGACCCCGGCTCTGACACGCGTTTTACTGACACCCACTTGCAGGTTAGGTTACATTCCGGCTCCGATATAGAGGTTTATTATTGGGTCGTTCGGAAAGGACAAACACAAGATGAGTTAAGGTTATAAAGGAAAGCAAAAAGGAAACAGCAACTTTATACTTACAGGTATAAATGACAAAAATGAATGGGTTTCGTTACAAGAGGGTTTTGAACTACACGTAATTGCTTGAAGAGTATAAATCTGAAAGTAAGGAGGTAAAACACAGGTCAGTTCATGGGAAGAAAATAACGTGTTTCAGCAACGCAGGGTTAAACTACTCCAGAAGCCCTTATGGGCTCCTGACGTCGTCTAGCATTAGTGAACTTACGCAACAGGACGGGAGAGGAAAGAACACGGCAAACTTTGCGCGGTAAGCGTGACAATAATTTTGTTTGAAACTACTTTTCGTCGAACGTCACTTTCCTTTAAACAGGTCTATTTGCCAAGGATCAGAAATCATTGGTGTGAAGTGAAGATCGCGACAAAACACGCAAGTAATAGCCCTGTCACGTTTGTCACACACAAGTGTTTTGCCGTCCTCTTCATCCTGCCATCTTGTTGCGTAAACTTAGTCTGAAATGTCATACGTCTCTCTCTCTCTCTCGCCCGCGCCCCCGACGGGTTAGGGGGTGAAGACGTGTGACATTTCAGACTATGTAAACTCACTCTTAATATAATCTAAGTTGCCTCACTGATGGTCCAAACACTGGGTTTACACCTTTAATTCCTAGGGCATTTATCAGTAGAAATCGGTCTAGAAAACTTTGGTCACGTGTGTCGAACACACATTCGAAGAAGTGACTATTACTTTTTGGTTTTACTTTTTACAGGTTAATATAACTGGCGAGATTATTTTCAGTCAATCATTTATTCAGGAGCCCATTATCCGCCGCGAAGAACTCCCAACCTGGACCTATGTCAAGGAGCTTTCACAGATCAGTCATTCATAGACACATTCTAGAGTGTACAACCTCAAATCTGTATGCGTGCACTTTCGAAGTATAAATTGTTAATAAAAAAGAAAGCCAGCCCTAATTTGCAAAACAAAAAAGCAAATCCTGAGGAATTCTGGCAATAGTGGAAAATGGCGACATCGTGCAAATGGCCTACAGTGACCTAAAGTTATCACCTCGCGCGGCCGGGAACTGTTATCTCTTTTGTGCCCCGCTTAATCATGGGAACGATAACGCAGTGATAATCGCTTTCCTGTCCCATTTCCATCGGGCCATTGGACGAACTTCTAATTTGTGATTACTTCTAGTTATATCAAGGCAAGGCTTAGACTTATTTCAAATTGACTTCTCACCAGAAGGGCTACAACGGCAAAGAAAAGAGAGACGACGGCGGCAGGACCAGAAAACAAAATTCTCTTGTTATTATCCTCAAAGAACTTAAAATATTTAGCAGTGCAGTACACTAGCGCTACAACCATTCCATAAAGAGCAATCTGCAAGAGAAATGCAAGCAAAGAATTAGCCCAGGTAGCTGGGTAGGAAACTCCAGCCAGTGCTGGTGCGAAGACGTCGTTTAGATTTACATTTTCATTTCAGTTTGAAAGGATACGCACCGGNGTATGCGTGCACTTTCGAAGTATAAATTGTTAATAAAAAAGAAAGCCAGCCCTAATTTGCAAAACAAAAAAGCAAATCCTGAGGAATTCTGGCAATAGTGGAAAATGGCGACATCGTGCAAATGGCCTACAGTGACCTAAAGTTATCACCTCACGCGGCCGGGAACTGTTATCTCTTTTGTGCCCCGCTTAATCATGGGAACGATAACGCAGTGATAATCGCTTTCCTGTCCCATTTCCATCGGGCCATTGGACGAACTTCTAATTTGTGATTACTTCTAGTTATATCAAGGCAAGGCTTAGACTTATTTCAAATTGACTTCTCACCAGAAGGGCTACAACGGCAAAGAAAAGAGAGACGACGGCGGCAGGACCAGAAAACAAAATTCTCTTGTTATTATCCTCAAAAAACTTAAAATATTTAGCAGTGCAGTACACTAGCGCTACAACCATTCCATAAAGAGCAATCTGCAAGAGAAATGCAAGCAAAGAATTAGCCCAGGTAGCTGGGTAGGAAACTCCAGCCAGTGCTGGTGCGAAGACGTCGTTTAGATTTACATTTTCATTTCAGTTTGAAAGGATACGCACCGGGAGTACGTTCACTGTAAAACACGGTAGTGGCGTCCAAGGTTGGACAAAGTTGAAACATAAATTTGATCCTATGTCTAGCTAATATTAAATTCAATATGGCAAACAGCAACAGCCATTTCAGTGAAGACACTATAAGGCTACAATCATAGCAGAAAGTTAGGAATTGGGAGTCAAACAAATCCTAAATTCGCGGTTCCATTTTATTGCGAAGGAGTTAAAATTCCCATAAAAGATCAAGTGGTTATCTCTACTCATTGCCCTTGGGAGTGGTATTGGAAGAGGGGTATGAACAGTCTGCCTTTGCAACGTTGATAAGTATGAAGCATGGAGAGAAAACGCAAAAAATTGTGGCTAAATATGTATATGATCGCTTCCGCGAAAGAGATAGCCGCGTTAAATATAACCTTGTTTAATAGTTGTATAAATTTTACAAACGTACACCTTTGTAATTATTGCACGAAAATCTTTGTTATCGTTGTAAACACATGTGTCTGTAGGCGCTCTGTTGATAATAAAGCACTTATCCTATCCTATCCTGTCCTATCATATCCAGTAATTTTTAGGGGATTGGGGGAGGGGGGGGGGAGCGCGACCAAGCGGTTAAAGAAGTAGAATTGCAAACCGGAGGTTTCAAGCCCCACCCAGCCGCGGTTGGATTAGTTGGAGAACGTAGTTCATAGTTCAGCTCGTCAACCATTTTTGTAAATAGCCATCCTCTTTGCATTGGCCATTTGGGATTCTTACTTTTTATATTTATTTAAATTATTCGTTTTGCTCCTTATTACAGTGCAACTAGTCCAACCGGGGCACTTGGAAGAACATCCAATCACAACGGTTTTGGAAAACACAAGATTCTCACGTTTTTTTGCAAACGGACCGATAACATACATGAATTTGAGGGCTGTTGCCTGAGAGGTCAGGTAAGTTCAAACGGTTTTAAAATTTTTAACGGTTGCACAGTTGAACCTTGAATTTTATTGGTCCATTTGCAAAAAACACTTGAGAATCTTTTGTTTTCAAAAAATGTTGTGATTGGATAATCTTCTTCCAAGTTCTCCGGTTCGAGTAGTCGCACTGTAATTGGCCACAAAGCGAACTTCTGGGTTACCAGTAATTGTGTTACCACTATAGAGTAATTTTCTACTTCTTTGTTGTAGGGATATAAACACTACTCCTCAGTCGTAGACGTAAACACCAGAGGCAATTATTTAGTAACCTGCAGAATGTAGCACAACTAAAGAAAGAAATACACTCACATATCTGTCCAGCCACGACCGGAACCACCATTCACGAACACTGTCATTTTCATCAATAAATAATTCTTTAATTGCCCACTGAGAAAATATCCATTGACCCAACGTCTAAAGGAGAAGAAAGCATACAAGTTATTGACCAAAACCCTCGTTTTCAGAGATGGTTTTCGCACAGCCTGTGTAGCTGGCAGTTTTAATGGAAACGCCGTTGAGCGCGGGTTGGTGGCGAAGGAATGAAAAACGAACACTGTCATTTTCATCAATAAGTAATTCTTTTAATTGCCCACTGAGAAAACATCCATTGACCCAACGTCTGAAGGAGAAAGCACACATGTTCTTAACCACCAAAACAAGCGTTTTCAGTGATGTTTTCGCACAGCCTGTGTAGCTGGCAGGTTTATTGGAGACGCCGGGGGGCGCGGGTTAGAGACGAAAGAATGAAAATGTGAACAGAAGCTTGGAAAGGAATTCAGCCCGATTGTCCCTGTGACTTCAACGCACGCTCGTCCTCCCATATCGCCCGATCGCCGCTCCCTAACAAGGGGGGCGTGTTGGAAGGCTAACTTCCCTGGCGTGTATGACATTATTGCGTTAATGAAAAAAACATCCTGTTGTACCGGCCTTAATTAGCTTGCGTGCTAAGGTACCTTATTTTCTTAATGTTACTTTGAAAAACTGTAAAATCGACGCAGTTCAAAAGAGTCTTAAGCGACGTTGCGGCAATGCCGCCTTCCTCAGAGTACAAGACATTATAACGTTATTAGAGACTTTAGATTCGCGGACGAGGACAACTACGAGTACGAGATTTCACTTAAAAGTTTTTTCGCGTCTTCTCAAAGTATGGACTCCTCGGAAAGCTTCATTTTACCATTTTTCACTAGAAAAGTTAGCACTGTTATCTTAAGTGAAGGAGGTTACACCCTCTCCTGATCGCAAAATGATAAAACTTTTAACATTCGATAACTTGTTTCCGCCACTACGACATTCGCGCTAAAACTCGTAGAAGAATGACGACGGCTTCCACGTTTTCCCGCCAAAATGACGCTGGCTCACGGGCGTGCACTACTTACTATTGAGAAAATCTCGTACTCGTAGTCATTCTCCTAAAAATTTGCAAAGACCTCTGGGACTGTTACCAGGGACAGGAAGAAATGGCCAATACCTCACTGGCGCGTCCCCAGTAACGATCCCAGAAGCAACTGCGGGACACATTTCGGCACCAGTTCCCCTTTCGTTTTAAAGTGGCAAATAACTAGGAAGGAATCTGAGCGGGACGAGTTGGCTGGCAGTTCAATGACATCTCACTTACCGGCAAACTCCAAATAATTCTAATTCCACAAAAGAGTAAGAAGAACTTAATCAACATTGTCAGATAATGTTTGTAGTTATCTGCAAGAGTCAAAACAACATAAAACAATACATTTTTAAAAGTGTATGAAGTATTCTATGGTATTCTATCCTCCGTAACGCTGTAGCCCTCCGTAGCAACGGACGAAAATAAACCTCCACCGCAGAGGAAACTAAATCTCAGTGATTAGTCCCCCTGCAAGCCAGCGCCGTAATCTCTGTTCTGAAGCAGACGGATAGAAAGCGTTGGACGACCCAAACTCATTCAGACAAACTTAACTGAGCCAGACGTCAAACATTTCATGAACTTAACTCACCAAGTTAAACCAAAAAAAAAAAAAAAAGTTTGGTTCGTCCCATGAAAAGTCCCACGTTTGGCCTAGGCCTCAGATTGGCAACAACTGTGCACTGGCAGCACGTTTTTTTTTGTACACTTCTTTGCCGTTGCTGCACGACCGCTACGTGAAACTGCCTTACTTCACGTTTTATGAAGGACGTGAACACGAAAAACCGATTTCATTTTTCTTTTTCTTTTTTTTTTTATCTTAGGTACAGTCTTTTCGAATTCAACTCCAGAAAAATTCGCCAACATTTGACAATTGAACGAGGTGGAATAAGAAGGAAGGAATTTGAAACAGGGCGTATTAATTTTTCGTGTGACGTTTTCACTGCCGTCCCCGTCGTTGATGCTTAAGGGACTGTTTGCAAAGAGGTGGGGGTAGGGAACCCTTAGTGAGTGGCGTAACCCGCCTGTCCATATAATCTCTCATTTNTTTTTTTGAAAATAAGAACCTGTTTTAGGATTTTAGCCTAAAATGGTTCTTATGTGAAGGGTGCTTAAAAATGAAATTTTAGCCTAACAGGTTCTTAAATGTTAGGTTCTTATACGCGGGTTTTTACTGTACTTACTATTGAGAAAATCTCTTTCTCGTAGTCATTCTCCTAAAAGTTTGCAAAGACCTCTGGGACTGTTACCAGGGACAGGAAAAAATGGCCAATAGCTGACTGGCGCGTCCCCAGAAGCGATCCCAGAAGCAACTGCGGGACACATTTCGGCTCCAGTTCCCTTTTCGTTTTAAAGTGGCAAATAACTAGGAAGGAATCTGAGCGGGACGAGTTGGCTGGCAGTTCAATGACAATTCACTTACCGGCAAACTCCAAATGATTCTAATTCCACAAAAGAGTAAAAAGAACTTAATCAACATTGTCAGATAATGTTTGTAGTTATCTGCAAGAGTCAAAACAACATAAAACAATACATTTTTAAAAGTGTATGAAGTATTCTATGGTATTCTATCCTCTGTAACGCTGCAGCCCTCCGTAGCAACGGACGAAAATAAATCTCCACCAAAGACGAAACTAAATCTCAGCTTTAGTCTGCCTGCAAGCTAGCGCCGTAATCCCTGCTCTGAAGCAGACGGATAGAACGCGTTGGACGACCCAAACTCATTCAGACGAACTTAACTGAGCCAGACGTCAAACTTTTCTTGAACTTAACTCACCAAGTTTGGTTTGTCTCATGAAAAGTCCCACGTTTGGCCTAGGCCTCAGATTGGCAACAACTGTGCACTGGCAGCCCGTTTTTTTGTACACTTCTTTGCCGTTGCTGCACGACCGCTACGTGAAACTGCCTTACTTCACGTTTTATGAAGGACGTGAACACGAAAAACCGATTTCATTTTTCTTTTTCTTTTTTTTTATCTTAGGTACAGTCTTTTCGAATTCAACTCCAGAAAAATTCGCCAACATTTGACAATTGAACGAGGTGGAATAAGAAGGAAGGAATTTGAAACAGGGCGTATTCATTTTTCGTGAGACGTTTTCGCTGCCGTCCCCGTCGTTGATGCTTAAAGGACTGTTTGCAAAGAGGTGGGGGACCCTTGGTGAGTGGCGTAACCCGCCTGTCCATATAATCTCTCATTTTAATTTAATCACGTTTACATGATAGATGGGGTGACCATAAAAGAGATTATATGGACAGGCAGATTACCCCACCTACCTAGGGTCCACCACCTCCATGTAAACAGCCCCTAAGATCCCTGTTACTAGCTGGGACGCAGGCTAAGAGCCTATTAGTAAAATCCAACTAGTGGTCTATTATCAATGCTAAGTTCTGATTGGTTGAGCTACTACTAGGCTAAATGTTATAGCCCACTAGAGTAGTAGCGAAAAGCGCCAGCTTTTTGGCCGAAAAAAAAGATTAAAGTCTAGCTTTAACTTTTGTCTCGATATTTTTTACCAACTAGTTGGATTTTACTAAAACAATTATTCCTCGCGCCCTCATGGCCTCTGACTACTAGTCAATCGCGCCCCATTCGGGCTTGAGGAATAATCGTTAATTAGCACACGAAGAAAATGTTAGCTCAGTGGAGAAAAAAGTATGAGCGTTAAACCAATTTTCTTTGCTCCCAATGCCTGATCAAAAAACAGATTTTCTCACCTTTAACAAGAGCGGCTGTTACCCTTGGCCACGCAGCTACGAAAAGATAAATCACCACGAACCAAAACGACACCAGTGGGACAAAATAGTAAAACTGATATGGACGGCCCATTACCAGGCACAAAACAGCCACTAGGATATTCATCCTTGTCATGACCTGAAAGAATATAGAGTCAGATTATTTCCCACCGATTTTGCATTCTGTACTACGTAGAGTCCTCTATTGTGCCTTGATTCTGATTCTTTGATTTTAGTGTGGCTTTGATACAGAAATTTCGGAAGCAGCTTTTGAAATTTAGGAAGCACCTTTTTGGATTTTTGGCAATTTTTAGCAAGTTTTTGGCATTCTAGCAAACAACTTTCCAGCATTTTACGAGCACAATCGAAACAGGCCTATGTGTTACCTCTAACACAACCTGTTCCCAGGGCATTTCAATTAGAGAAAGCCCTAGGGAAAAGTTTTATCTATATCATTTTTTTTATATTTTTTTTAAGAGAGATCTGCCTAACTAGTGATTACCTGGCAAAATCTGTAGAGCCCAAAGTCTCCTTTGTTCCAAAAGTATGAGAAATGTCCATAACCGGTTAGGAATAGGTAGGATGCCACTAAAAGCCTTATGAAAACGTAAATTGGAAGAACCTGGCGATAGATAACAGTAGAACTATGTCATACATTTTTAGGATGGTTGCGGACATCTTACGATCGAAACTCCGTGGATCATCTTCCCTTAGACAAACAGATAACAGTGACAATGTCTCCTATTTAATGGTGTGGCGCTTATTTTCCGCGCAACACAACTAAAAATCTCAAAAATCAAACGAGTTTTGGGCGTTTTTTTACTAAATGGGAAAACAAAATTTTGGCAAGAGTCACAGCAAACTACAAATCAAAGTAGGAAAAAGAAAGTGCTTTCCGTAGGTGTTTGCGTTTTCATTCTTTTGTAGCTTTCTACAACTCTTGCTCTGGTCTGTTTTTTCTACTTTTTCCACGAAACATTTCAAAATAATTTTGTCTTAGAAGGCAACGGCTTCGAGAGAAAGTCGTTTACGAGAGGTTCTGCAGAACTACAGAATACTGACTGCAAAACGTATGGTGACTTTCCATGGATGGTCACATAAACATAATAAACTGTAGTGAGCTGTGTCAGGTCATCGCTGTGTATACGAGTGCTTTGATTCAAATATCTTTTATTACCTTACTTGCTCCAGTGTAGTGATACAACAGAATAACCAGCTGCATCCAACCTTTCCACTCATTTGTTTGATCTCTGTTTAAAACTACCATCTGAGGGAACAAAAGCAGTCAACGAACGAGTCAACTGAATGTTTCAGTTATCAGATAGCTGAAATTTATCAGATTTATTTGCGTGACATGTCAAACAAAACAATCACGTCAGCAAAGACTCGTCTCAGTTAGCGGAGTGCAAAATGTCTCACCTGTTGGGCAGGAACCCAAGTCCAGGCCCCAAGCAGCAGGAAAACAATTAAAACCGAAACAAATGCAACATGACTGTACTCTTTCTGCTCTTTAAAAAACAAGTTTGTTCTGGAAAAAAGAACAAGAAGAAGATACATCTTTTCAGCTGCATTATCAATTACAACGATAGAATGTGATGCAGGAAGTGAACGATTGCCAACAGCAATATAGTTGTTCCTAGCAATTTTCCCGCGTGTAGTCGCCATCTTGGAGTTTGAAAGCAGAGGAAGACTGAGTAGTCGTGCGGCTTTGTTTTGCACGCGGACGCAGCAACTCCCTACATTGTTGGGCCAAAAATGTTGGGAGTTGTTGCGTCCGTGTTGGCAGTGGTGTGCAAGCGGATGCAACAACTCCCAACAACATGCAACAAGGTGTGCAAACGGACGCAACATGTAACATCCAACAATATTGGGAGTTGTTGGCCAACAATGTTGCGTCCGTTTGCACGGGGCTTTAAGCTCGACAACGTAGCCCGTTTGGTCACTTTGCGATCTCCTGAAGCTCGCTTCGCTTGCTTTAGGGTTAATGACACACTTTTACACCGTATAACGTATAAGGTATGGATTTCCACTGTCGCCAAGTTTTTTACGAGCACTCACGTAAATTTTACGCGGGTAAATAACATAGACAGGCATTGTATGAAGTTTCGCACGAAAAGGCAACTTTTACGTTTCCGCGCGACCTTTCACACATTGCCTCTATTCTATTTGCGCACGCAAAGTTTACGTACGCACGCAAGCAAAATCACGCGACTGTAGAAATCCACTCATAAAGAGAGTTCGACTTGGTGCATATCTAACGCGACTTGAGTTGCACTGGGAAGTGAGACAAAAATCGGCAGAATAAAAGCATTGTTAACATCATAATAAGATGAACTATAGTTTAATCAAACCAACCTGTCACAAAGGAAGAAATAAAACATAATAAGTCCCAATTTAAACAGACTCTTCATAACAGGATACATTCTGTCAGAGTACACCCAACGCAATGAAAAACTGGGACGCCCGCCAGGGGTGGTTGGCTCCACACCTAAAGAGTAATTATTACGATTATTAGTGATAACAGTAATAAATTATCCTTAATTATCTCTTGCTCTAAGGGAAACAAGAGTTGCGTAGTGGTGAGAGCTATCCCCTCTTA
>CALNXI010000117.1:8081-23081 GCA_942486025.1 Porites evermanni | reverse complement strand
GCGGCGACGTCCATGAAAACCTCGCTGAAAAGTAGACTCCGCATCCTTTCAAACCATTTCGCGATTATCCCAAGTCGTCCAGTTACTTAAAAGAAGGGGGTTTATGTTGGAGCTGAAGAGACGGGGCCGCACCCGAGTTCAGACAGAGATGATAGAATTTATCGCCTTGCCGTTCCCGTCCTCAAAATAACTTAAAATTTGGTCATTTCACGTCGTAGTCGTGCAGGGACGGCAAAGAAATGTACAAAAAAGCGTGATGCACGTGCAGAGTTGTTGTTTCGCTGACTAAACCCATTCCTTTTTTACACTGCCGTTGCCGTCGCCGCTGTAGTTTCGTAAGGTCCCTAATGGAGAGCTTAAGCAACAACGACGGTCACGGCTACAAAAACGTTACTTAAAAAGTGAATTCGCACCGCTTCAAACTTTATCGCACTTATTCCATCTCGTTTACTTCGTCAAATTTTGGCACGTGTTTTTGGAGTTGAATTCTAAAGGACTGTATCAAAGTTCGCTTAAAGATTGGAGGGCATAAACTAAAAGGGAATGATTGTCTTACCAAGTAATAAACACAGCAAATGTATTGCGCTGAAGATGTGTCAATCTTGGTGAAGGCATACAACAAGTAGCATCAGAAACTTGAAGGTACTGATTACAATAATAATTGAATATCAAGTCCAGTTCCTGAAATGGAAACAGCATTTATGATCAGCCGAATTGTGGGCATTCAAATGAAACCTCTCCATCAGTGCTTTCATTTGGCACCATTTGTCCATCACTGGAGAATAATTTTGATTTTTTTGTCAAATTTAAGCCATCACTACGTACTGGGGTTTAAATGTGGCTAGATTTTATTTAGGCTAAGTTAACCTCCAGCCAATGCAGCCAGCGGTGTTCCCGTATTAGCATGCGTGACATGCGGGGTGGCCCACTTGGGGTTTTCGGGGCTGCTATCCTTTTGCATTATTTTGCAAGCTATTCTAGCTGATCCTTGCGGATCACCTTTTGCTTTGTGTTGGCGAATCTTTGCGGGTTCTTGCTCCCTCTCCTCCCTTCCTGTTGTCATGTGTGGGTGCGCAGGCAAGTATTTTTTCCACTGAGTATTCTCTCAGTGTGACGGTGCCAGTTAGCGGCTGCTGGCAGGGGTGGTTCCCGCTTCCGGGGTTGCCTTGGTTACCTGCTTGCTGTATTTTTCGCATTTGGCTTCCGCCGCTAACCTTTTAGGCACCAGTTCCCAAGCTCATCAATTGGCGATGAGTTTAAAGGGTCAATTAATTAGAGAGGTTAAGCATAACGTTTACGTCAAACGTCAAACGCGAATTTGTACCACGTGAACACGTTTCCCCTTTGCTTGTCGCCTACTGTTTATTATTTCTACACATAAATTAGTAGTTTCACGCAACGTTTTATCCATAAGAATTTTCTGAGCTGTTTTTATCTGCTCATTTTCTATTTTGAGAAATTCTCAACCTGAATCTGACGTTTGCCGTTTGCGGTATACGTGAAACTTAAACTCTCTACTAGCTTTGGAATACAGTCCTCTCTTTTCGCTCTTCGCCTCCAGCGACGTTTAGCAGGAGTGTCTCTCCTGCGAAACGTTCTTAGCGGCGAAGAAAGGGGAGAAACGGCTGTATTCTCAGGGTCAGGCTATTAAATCATGAATTAAATATCTGTTATTACCAAGGTCGTGATTGACTCTCCATAGTGAAGTCCATCTGAAGTGGCCTCAGGTCTTTTAGAAGCTGCATAAAATGAAGTCCACATGACTGTTATGGATGAATTTTCCCTTGGACTGAAGCAAAGAGACAATTGTAATTACATTACAAGTAGGTTGAGTTTGATCGTTTGGGTGAACATAGTCCTGTATAGGACTGTTGTTGACAGTGACTGACGTTTCAACAACCAGTGCGGTAGCCATCTTCAGAGTCAAAATGAGTTGTAGCACGTCAGTTGATGGTATTAAAACTCTGGTTATTGATCTGATTGGTCAGTTAGATTATTGTTATGGGTCGTCCATCAGTTAAACCGTGATGTTACTGTAATTGGTTCATTTCCCTTAAAATTGTTTAGTTTTGTTTTGGATGTATTCGAAAGCGGACATTCGACAAGTTACTGGGGCACGTTTGGTCCCGTGGATCCCCCCGATGGTAGGTGACACGCATGGTGGAATTTATCAAAGTGAAGTTTCTCTGTGGGAATTATAGCCTGACCAACAGATGAAGACGAAATTTTTAAACCCAGGGACTGGCGTCTGTCTTGTCCCATGGGGGGTGGGGCGAGAGATGGATGACATTTCAGACTCCCTGATGGGTAGGTCTCACTTACTTTCTAAGTCAATTTACTTACAATATTTCTGATACAATTGAATTGAAGAGTTCAATTTTCTCGTTAGTGATCGCTTTCCGAGCTGGGTGAAGCTTTCCTTCAACAACTGGTTCTGCAAAAGAATGGAAACGATAAAACCTGTAAGGATGATGGTGTTAGAACAACGTTGTGACGGTCCAAAACAATGTGGGAACAGTGTTACTATACTGTGCTGAAAATAGTTGTTGGTTTTCATTCCATGTATTTAAACATCACTTTTACTTCAGCAAGATGTTGTAATTTTACCACACCCAGTTCAATAGGGATGTACAGGATCATCACACTTTTCACACTTTTGATAGATGATTATTTGCCCCTGGGAGGTCCCCCAGACCAGTTAAAATGATTTTCCCCTTGGGAAATCCCTGAGACCTCTCGGAATAAGTTTTCCCCTGGGAATTCCCCCAGACCCCTCAGGGTCATTTTTCCTTTGGCAAGTCCCCCAGACCCCTCAGAATAAAGGAGGTGATGCCCCTTTCCACAACTACCCCCCCCCCCTTCCCACCACATTCGTAAGCACTTTTCCATGTTATGTATTCCTGCCTACATGACTTTTTTCTCCTTCTTCTTCAAACTTTCTAGAGACCTCTGCAAAACTGCTGGTGGTTCAGCAGGGCTGTTATTAAGAAGCAGGGACCAGGGATTCCCCCGGGCTACTACGAATGTGGCCCCTGGCTACTTTCATGGTAAAATAGAAGAAAAATAGAACCAAAACAAATTCTTAGCTGTTTGATTCCTCATCTACTGGTTGAATTTACCCACCTACTTGAAATCTTGGTGACAGCCCTGTTTGGGAAACACTTTCTCTATTAATGACCTACGTACCTTGCTGGATCCAGATGATCACTGGGGGTGGTGGGAAAGGACTTGACTTCTTGAGCATCTTTGGTTTCTGAGTTTCATTTCTCTTCTTTGCTACCAAACTCTCCATTGAACTTTTCACCTTGGTTAAATTTTCTATCAAAAAAAAAATTACAAGTAAAGAAAACATCAAAAGATAGACCACCTACTTGACAGACATGAATAGACAATTTGTCCCTAGGGGGTACTCTGGAATAAAGCGATGGAGAGGTGTGCATGAGGAAAAATTGTTGAACCCCATTATAGTCTTATTAGCCCTAAACCAGACCCCGCAAAAGTCCAGTCAGCTCGAGCCCAGAGCTTGAACCAAGAAGAAACAATTTTTTCTCAGCATAAAATCAATTTAACATCAAGAGACTTTCAGACAATCTGAAAATTTTTAAATTCAAGTTTAATTTTCAGGGCTTGAAATTAATTTTTTGGCTAACTAACCCTTCTGGTTTGTGGGCATAAATTTTACTAATCAAATTATAAAGTTCATTATCCAAGAATCTGTGATTAAACAGCGCTAATAAATGCGGCAAATGTAAAGATGGGTTGGCTAAAATTACGTAAATTGTTTGAGAAACACATTCTTATGCAGAAAAGAAACACATTTCCTATGACAGACATTTTTACTAACCATGTCAGGTTACTAAGGCTCATTTTTAGTAACCAAACTTTGGAAAGTACTAACCATTAATTTCGAGACCTGATTTTTTTTTTCATTGTGCATCCACCAAAAACATTTTAGCCTACAGGTGTTCTTTAGGAGTTGAGTGCAGTAAATTTGGTACAGGGAACAACCAAGTGAAAAGCTGAACTCATAAATGACCTTTTAAACGCCCACAACGCCTTTTATCTAATAAACTCCCCCTCTATGCTGCTAAACTTTTCATTAATAGATCTAACAGATGCCCCCTATGAGAATTACTCCATAATACTAGGAATTAGCAAAAAGGATCAAAATCAGATACAGATCATTCAGTTTCTTGCTTGATTGACAAGGCTTTGCATATTTTATCTTGTTCAATGTTAAGTTTAAAGGAGGGACAGACTAACGATGGTAACACACTCTGAGCATGAATTCTGACGTCAATGTTAACAGATTTGGATGAGCGATATGGATCTCTAGACGGCAAATTGCAGATTGCAAATTTTAAATCCACAGCCTCCTTTTCTATAATACTGGGGTTTTGTAGCTGACTACTAAAAGACTTACGTCCATAATTCATAACTGCATCCAAGCCTTGGTTCTTTATTGTCCACTGTAATGATGTAAAATAGATAAATATCACCCCTATTAGCCCCAATTAACACGATCATAAATGCATTATATGGAACATGGAATCGAGGGTACTGATTTGAATTTTGAATTCAAGATGGCGTCTTTAGGTAATGTCGTATTTATTGATCGTCGTATAATGGATGTCGCGTTCTTGATCTCGTTGACACACAAAAATTTTTCCTCAGCCCTCCTCCTCCCCATTCCTGCCTCTTCCTTGTTCTATGGTTTGTATTTTTCAGGCGGTTAAATTGCCCTCACCTTCGCCGGCAATACATGTTTAATGAATGTTTCAGTTGTATTTGTATTGGATTTTAAGAGTTTAATAAACCGGCGATGTGCAGAATTTCACATTGCCATTTTTTCTCCATCATGTTGTTTGTATTGCCTTTTCGAACAGAGCACAGCACGTATTTCATTCTGAGTAAGGTTTGCCATTTTGTGGGTAGATTGAAGCATAAATAATATTAGAGTTTGAAGACAAAGAAAATTAAAAATCAACCTACCATACTTCCTCGAATAATAGGGGGGGTGATTATTACTATTTATGCACAAAAGGGGGCAATTATTTTGAATATTGCTCACTGAAAGTCGTGCCCTAAATATTTTGTTTTATTATCCCATTAAATCAGAAAATGATCACATCATATAAACTCAACATGGGATTTTCAAGTGTTCCAAATTTGGTTCTTTGATTAATTTTCAATGTCAATATCCTCGGCGTTAGAGTCAGAGTCTGTCTTCAGATTTACTGTCTGGTTACAAAAGACCCAGGGACTCACTGGTTTTGAACTGGGACTCGATGGTTCTGGACAGGGAATCATGATTTTTCTCAAGATGAGTCCCAGGAATCATGATAACTATTTGTAACAAAATCACTGCTAACAGGGTTAAACCTACCAATGTCCCCCTTTTTTGTTACAACATGAATTATATCTATCAACTCCTGGGGGGGTGGGGTTCACTCAAGGGAAGTTTGGGTAGAGGTGTGCCGCCAAGGCCTTCAAACCCTGACCCTGTTTAAGACAAAAATTGCTCATTTTGCTACCCTGTTTAAGACACGAGGCACTACTTTCTGACCCTGATTTGTTTTGTTTTGCATACAGAATTACACAATTTTTTACACTACAATTGTGAAATAGATGTTTAGGAAGAAAATTATTGGTGTTACAAAATGTAGACCGCTCATTGCAAGTCTTTACACTCTTTGAAAGGCTTCCAGTCCAAAAAGACACCCTGTTTAAGATGCTCAATAGTGAAATTGTATACTCTGTTTATTAATTTGTTAATTGTGTACCCTGTTTTGAAAACCATACCCTGTTCAGCGGCACATACCCGTATAGGCCAAATAAGGGAGTGCCCCTCCCCCACTGGGATCAACTGAAGTTAAACCCCACTCACCGCTCCACTGCCTGTAATGATCAGATGTGGACTTTCTTTTGGATTCTAGAAAAAAGGAAATGCCATGTAACAGCATTTTCCATACTATAAATTGTAGTAAATGAGATCTAAAAGTCATTAAGATTCAGTAGTGATTAAATTAAATGGAAAAAAATGTGGAAAAGTACATGTATATGTTACTGGTCAAATTAAATTCAGGTTAAAATATGTCTTACTTAACGTCGGTTGAATTGTCAGTTTCCTTTGTCTCCTGGGGCCTGTTTCTCGAAAGTCCCGGTAACTTTTCAGGCCCGAAATAAAATATTCAAATCGAAATATGAAGAATAAGAGTGCGGGTCCTGGCTAGCAAACTACTCCATTTTGTTTCATTAACTGATAGTTGTATCATGTTAGATGCAAAACTATGGAAACTTTGATCTTAAATGTGAACAGAGAGAACTTACCGGGCCTGTTAATTATCAGGACTTTTGAGAAACGGGCCCCAGGCCCTAATTATTGATGAATTAGGGCTAGGGGAGAAAGGAAACTGAAAATTAAAAGTTTAAAAAATTTTACCCTCAATTTAATAATTTTTAACCTGAAACATATACATTGGTGAAATGGGAAGGTGTATGCATGAACAGATTTAAGGAGTAGAAAATGGATGGTATTAAAGGAGCTGTGTCACAAATTTTATCAAAACTCTAACAGTAGAAACTGAAACCAAATTGAATGAAACATAAGAATAAGCACTCAAAACATTTAAAGAAGGTATCACTAACATAGCAAATTTTACAAAAGTAAGCACGGATGGACAAACTTGAAGAAGACTAAAATGAATTAAAATTGTGGGTTTTTGAAAACTTGTTAGCCTAACAATTTCCAAACTTCATCTTTGTTGTTTTGGGAAGTATATTTTTTAGACATGAAAAAAGCGGTGATTTTGTCTTTTACAAGTAACTTCTTCATTTACTTCAAGTTCCACAGTGCATAAGGAAGCATAATTGGCAATCAATTGACAAAATGAACTAGACAGATGTGACACCCTCAGGAACTCAAACCTCAGCCATTTCTGAACATGCCAATAAGAATGGGTATCATCCATTTTGGGACGAGGTTACAGTGTGACCGGGAAAACCATGATCACTTGAAATATCTCAGGAATGTTTAATGTGTTATGACCAATCACAGCAAAGATCAGGAGATATGAACTAGCCACAAAACCACAAACTAATTTAAGTTCTTGCTTGTGGTTCAGTTTTCTCATACCTGATTGGCTTTTTTTCTGCCACACAATAACATTCCAGAAATATTTCTGGTGTTCACAGTTTTCCTGGTTTGACTGTAAGTCTATTGACCAACACCCTCACTGGTACTTTTGTGGGGTAAAAGAAGCTATTCATGTAAGACTTCACCCTAACAACATAATTAGGGACAGTGGAATTGAATATTAGCTCACTCTATTATAAAAAACAATGTCAACATGCTGGGAATAAACAAGGCTGCCAGGGGCTTTAATAGACATTACAGCATTTCATTATTTGTTGTCGTAAATTAATCAACAACTAATTTCATATTATGGTAATAAAATAAATAGAGGATATTACATGGCCGCATGGAGATACGAAATTTCTCTTTGAGTGTTAAAAAATATTTCAAGAGTGAGCGCAGCAAACGAATGAAATATTTTTTCAACACTCAAAGAGAAATTTTGTATCTCCAAGTGGTCATGTAATGTTCTATTTATTATATAAACACCAATGAAATACCAAACCATTTCTCTTTAATAGTTTTTTGGTGTGAAAGGCGCAATTTATTATGTAGCTATAGCAACGGTGATATTTTCACATGTGAAGATAACATGTTATTTTCACCTGTGAAGATATCAAGTTTTGGCATGAAATCTCACCTTGTATTTCATTGGTGTTTATATAATAAAATAATATATTACCTTTATCCATTCATCGTATATGCTCTTCATAGAAAGATTTACTTCTGGTTGCCAATAAAATGACTAGAAAAGAATTAATAGAGACTGACTCAATTGGCCTCGCAAGTCTTAAGGATTTAAAGGGGCTGTGTCACGGCAGTCCAGTTCATTTTGTTTAATTTTGCAAATTACTCGCCCTCAATCGCTATGGAACTTAAAGTAAGCAAAGAAACTACATGTAAATGACAAAATCAGAGATCCGAGACAAACAAACATGTCTCCTGAGCATTACTTTTGAAGTTGCAAGCAGCAGGGACCAACTTTGAAAAATTGTTAGGCTGAACAGTTTTCAAAAACCCTAATTTCAATCTGTTTCAATCTTCTTCAGTTTTGCCCATCTGTGGCATCTGTTGTTTCTGTTATGTTGTTTTAACCTTCCTTTAAAGTTTTAAGTGGCTATTTTTATTAATTTCTCTTAATTTAACGGGCATTTTGTAATTTCCAAATTTGGCTGAATTTCATGACACAGCTCCTTTAAGGGTTTTACAGTAATATTGAGATATATTAAAAAATAAAAAATAACTTCATTTTCTGTCCAGAAACTAATTAGCTGTTTATCAAGAAAAGCTACAACCCAAGTCAAAACTCCTGGGACACTAATACAATACAGCTGTAGTATGTCAAAATGACACATTTTCTCCCCCTCCCCCCTCGTGCAGTGTTGAAGTCATGCATTTAAGTTTTGTTTCAACACTAGACACAAATGTGGGAGGGAGGGTTAGTAGAAATAGGCTCTTATAAAAAGATTCCCTTGCTTTTTTCAGAGGTACAATATACATGTAATGAGTTCATTTAGCAAAATGTGTCTTTGCACCCAATGTCCTTGAGTGTCCCAAGATGTTTTGAACAGGGTTGTATACAGTTAAAAAGTGGTGATCAGGCTAAAATTTTAAAATTACTTCATAAAATAAAACTCAGCTAAAATATTTTAAATACCATTAAAATATTTTGAAAATATATTTAGCATACCACACTTGTATTGCTTGACTTGTCAATATAAGATAAATCAGTATGCTGCAAAAAAAAAACACAATCACATAAAAAGTTATTAGGCTGAAAAGAAAAAACAACTTTCCCAAAGGTATAAATTTTAGAACTTTACCAAAGGTTAACTGGTGCAAACTTAATGAGTAGCTTTATACTAAGAGCTTTAACTGCATTAGACAAGGTCATCTTAGGGTCAGTTTTCTTCTCAAAATATGTTTAGCATAGCTTAAGCATCTCACACGTGCAAAATGTGCAAGCCTCACACACCTGTAGGGCGTGTGAGGTGAGAGAAGAAAAAACTGACTGTCCTTAGCGTCTCTCCCCAGTCTTGCTCTCTGTTTTCAGCCTTGCTCCAGACCTTCTGTTTGTCTCCTCTGGCGTAATTGAATATGCAAAAATACAGAATGTTTTGCAGTCTAATTCATTTGCAGAATACATTACACATGAACAGTATATTCACTGCCATTTGTTGTATTCAGCCCATTGTATTTTTCCTTTTTAAGCTCAACATAAAAAAAAATACAGGGTTTGAGCTAGGATTTGATCACTGGGGGACAATTTGTCCCCTTGGCTAAAATTTTGGGGGACATTTTCATTTTTAGGGGGACAGAAATTTGTACACCCTTCTGCTGATGCAAAGGGTTTGTCTTCTTAGCAGGGCTTCTGATAGGTCTTGGAAGAAAAAGTCAAATTTCTCGGGATTTTTAGGGGCAAATTCGCGGAAAAATCGGCCAATTTCGCGGGAGTTTTTGGGGTAAACTTCACCGAAAAGCAATCGGTAAAAAACGGCCGATTTTGTGGTTATTTTCAAGGCAAATTAAGCTAGAAATTGATCGGTTTTGCGCTGATCAGACCAGCCTTTTTAACGTTTTTCTAACAGAGGTCATCATTTGCTCTTTCAACAACAATACGCTCCAGAAATGAACCAATGGCAAAGCCTTTAACATCATGGCTAGTGCCCAGTTTTTCGCAACATAATCTGTTTGCACGTTTCAGTGACGAAGTTCCGAGATAAATTTGCAAGTTTACGCCAAGTAAATAGCCCCTATAGCTGAAATAAGTTTCAAATATATTGTACAGACATGTATTTGATAAGATTTCTACCGAATTTCGCGGCATTTTTCGTGTTTCTGTGAACTTCGCCGCAATGGAGCAATAGGCATTTTACAGTAGTTGATCACGTGATCAACTTTCTGTAAACATGAAAACAGTTCGCTTTTGAAAATTTTGTTATCACGGGTTTAAAGAGCATAGTAAATTAGGTAACATGTAAGTTTCAGCCTTATATCTCAAAAGAAGCGATTGCAAAGGGCGCCGGAAAATAAAAGGATTTGTATGGGGAAAACAAGTCTTGCCGCTCAGTCACGCTGAAATGGTCTTTCATACAAATCCTTGTAAATTTCGAAATGTTCAAACTGTCAAGAAATATTATCTTAAAGCACTACCTTCCTCAAATCTCCTTTTAATTAATTTATTTATTTATGGCAGGTAATTTGAGCCCTAAAATGGGTAACCAACTATTGCAAAAGGCCTATTTGTATTTAGGTAAAGACACTAAGTTATGACAGAATTGACCTAAAATAATTATAATAATTATAGCAATATCATCATGATATAGTCTCTTAACCTTTTAAGCCCAAAGATCCACATACAATTTCTCCAGAATGATCTCCATACATTTCTTTTAAGAATAGTTGAGAGAATTTGCTTTAAGATCAAAGAATTCTCCCTTTGGTCATCAATTTAGTAATTCTCATAACCTTTACTCTTGATGATCTGCTGATGTTGTTAGGAGAAAATTGATGTTGGTCACTATTGGGACTTAGAGGGTTAATCAACAAACAGTGATGTTTATTACATGTATGTCTTCATCTTACAGCATTTCCACTGTCTTTGACAGAATTTAAGCTGACTGCTTCCACCAATTCATAGTACAACCCTCTGGTTCTTGAATCACCAACAAATGCAACAGGATGATTCTGTAAACATGTTTTCAATTCACTGCAACAATGAAAAGATATTAAGTTGATTTCATAATGTTGATAACAATATAAACAACCTAGCTGATTAAAGGATGGTTTTCACAAGATTTGAAGTCATAAGCATAAGACTTAACAATCTCAAGAAAACTGCGCTTTGATTCCGCTCACAACTCTGTCGTTTACAATTGACTGAAAACTGGGTCGTCAGAGTCGCAAGCAGAAGCCAAAGAACTAAATCAATCTCAAAGTGTAGGAACGTGCATTGTGATTGGTTTATCCAGGGTTTGCAAATTTTATTGATGAGTGGAGTCAGTGTGACTTCTGCTTCACATATTTTGGAGTCATTTTGGAATATTTGGAGTCAAGTATCAGACTTTCCAGCATGTGGTCCCAATGTGTATACACTATCGTGGAAAGCTCAAATCCATGATAGCGGTCATCGAGTAAACTTTGATCGTAATTTACCCTCTTCCTGTTTTGTCATGCAGTATAATTTTATTCTTTAATTTTGATGATTTAATTAAGGTTTACAACGTTTACAATTAACGTAAATTGTATTCGTTGCGAAAAAGGTAAGGACAAAACTGTGTTTGTTACCAAAAATTTCTGGAGTCAAAGTGGCTCCCTGTTTGTTACAGAAAATTTTTGGAGTAGAAGTGACTCCCTCCATAACCTCAGTGGAGACATCTGAACAATTTTGGCATAAAATACGCCAGATTTGGCGTATTTGCAAACCCTGTTTATCTTTCCGCTTCTGCTTCTGACTTCAACAATCTGGTTGTCACCAGTTTCAGTAAATGACCGAGTCATAAGCGGAATCGAAAGAAAATGGAAAAGTTCTGTTTCTTCTGACTCAAGCTTATGACTCTAGTGCTTATGACACCGATATTTGATTTTCACAAGGATATAAACGCTCTTACAACTCCGCTTATGATTTTGACTCTGACTCTGTCGCTAGTGAAAACCAGCCTAGGTCCACATTTTGTTGTATAATTACTGTTGAGCACAGTGTATTGTAGTGTACAAACCTTGACATATATGAATGCAGCATACACCCATGTGGTTGCCAAAAACTTCCTCTCCAACGTCCAGACCGAAACATACTGGGACAGTTATCAGAACCTGTTTAAATAAAATGATGTACTTTGGCATGAGCCTCAAAAAGACATCCCTTGAAAAATCAGGCTGTTCGTTAGGCAACAGAGTATTCTCGGTTTACTATACAGAAAAATCTGAATTCTCTGGCTAACGTGCGATAGCCAATGACTATTTTCTATTCAGACATAGAGCCTCTTTCACAATATTCTCCTGTTAAGTCACATCCTTTCACCCACTACTAGAATTGTTAGTGAAAACCCTGAAAAAAGAAATAGAGGGGGCATAAGACATTTTTTAGTGGACCCTAAAATTGACTTGGGGTTTTAAATGTCCAAAACAGGGGTAAAGGTTAACAGGATTTGGACCAACCCGAGCCCCCTCCCCACACCGGCTAAACCCACATGTACCTATAAGGCCCAAATAAATATTTATGTTATTGACCAAGTACTTTTAGCCTTTGCTTGGAAATGAGATTTTTCCTGGCAAAAAGCATTGGCAAAGAAATGCAGAAAATTTTTGCTGCTTACAAAAAGATAAGAAGGGAAAAGAGCAACCTCCTAACAGAAGATATTTATACGACTGGTACAAATTGCCCAAATGAGATGACCGTTATGTTCCCTTATAAAACATCATGTCTTTTTCATTATTGAAGCTTCATGTCAAGTACTCGTTAATGTAGTGTTACTAACTAAACATATATCAATTGAAACAACATTCCGGAGTAACATTTTTTTTAAAAATTGACTTATGTTTTTAAGCTAGCGTTTTTCTAAATACTTAGAACAGTCATTATATGTAAGCAATTTAACTGAAAGTCTCATACATAAGCTTAATTGCTTTTTGGGGCAATCTTCGATCGCGATCGACACGTGTCCAAAACAATGAACAGCGAATTCCAGAATATCGCGATACCACAAGATAAAATGAAAAAAAAAACGCTTAATAATTATGTAAACAAGCAGCGGCGTTTGATTCACAGAAAATCTAATAAAATAGCAAGCCGGTACCGTACCTTCGCGAAGAACTCGCGCGAGATGAATACAAAACAAACAAAGAACAATGAGGAACGCCAGCGTTTTGCACAATATTTCGATCTTGGAAGATGCGGTTGGAGGTTTCAAAGCATCTTTTCCACGTTCATTTAATTCTTTGGAGTTTTTCTCTACATCGGAGAGATGTAAAATAGCTCCGTTTTCCTCAGATAAATGGACCGCCATCTTGAATATTTCACTCTGAGACACCTTGCCCGGGACCCAGGACTCCGCGGTAAACAATTTGTTTGGACTCCCCCTCCCCCTCCCTATTCAGGTCGACTTACCCTCCCCAAGAAAAACAAAAATCACGACATTTTGAGATGCTTCAGTCCCCTGAGAAAATCGCAGAAAAAGCGTCTAATCTTCACAGAAATTGTATATTTGCCGACCCTCTTTTTTCTGTTTAGTGAGCTTAGAGAGTGGGCCTGGCTGTCCCGATTGGTCCGATTGTGCTCGTAAAATGATGAAAAGTTGCTCACTGGAAGGCCAAAAACTTGCTAAAAATTGCCAAAAATCCAAAACGTTGCTACCCAAATTTCAAAAGTTGCTGCCTAAATGTCTTGATATTTTTATGTAAATGTTAATTCACAATAAGTGCTAACATCGGTTAAGAAAAATAGCTTGCTTTTTCTATAATTGAGTGAAATCTAAATTTTTCCTTCTAAGTTTACCTTAAGTATTTTCTTGTGTTTATTTGTGTGCTGAACGCGTTTCAGGCCCGGGGGTACTCCTAGGAATTCTTGGTGGGGGTGTGCCGCCCGGTTGTAGTCAGCTTATATAGGGGAATACCCCCTCCTCGGGGGTCTCTGGCCTCTTAGGTGCCGACAGCCCACTACCCTATTTTATTCATTCATAAGAATAAATTATAACACGCTATAGGAGAAATATGTTTTGCTTTACAAATTAGCAAAATGCGCATCGAATTACTCTTGTAACTTGGGCGTTTTCTTGTGTTACATTAATTGCCGGTTTGAAGCCTCTTAGCCATGTTTAAATGCCAGTTTTTGGCCGGCGAAACGTTGTGAAATAAAAAGTTAGGTGTTCAAACGGGTGGGTAAATATTCAAGAAAATTCGCATAAATTGAAGTTTTCTATGAAAATGTCAACGACTTTTTCGGGCTTGAAATGTTCTCCTGTATTTTGCTCAAAAATTGCTCAGAAAGGCAAAAGTTGCTTAAGGTTGCTAGAACCTCAAAACTGTTGCTAAAAAGGTGCCGATCGAGCAAAATCGGGACAGGCCTAGTAGAGAGAGCGTAAAGGAGCCACAGCGCAGTAGCCTGCCAAGGCCTGACGATTACTTTCCTTTCGTGAGCGCACAAAAGAAAGGCGATACTTGCGAGGTCCCAGTAATAATAGGGAAGTACAGAATAATACAGAAATATTCAAGAGACCGAAGGCACCAACGCATAGGTTTCCTCAATTTAAGTGCAAGCTACTCAATACAGAGAGGAAAAAATGGCGACTAGCCCTTGAGTTATATTACCACCTTTTTGTTTACGAAAGGGCTCTTTGAAAGGCCGGATCGACTCCCCTGAATGACTGGACACATACGCTCTCGCTTACTACCACTTACAGCGCTCTGATAAGTCTATGATCTACTGTTGCCGAGGGACTGAGTGAGAAATCAATCGTTGTCCTCTCGATGGATTGAAGATTAAAGTGTGAAGGCAAATTTTACTCCAAAGACTAAATCTGTTCCTCGTTGGGTGAAAGCCGCGATTTTTTTTACAACCCTTCCACTAAAGCTATCCCTTTAAATTAGGGCGAGCTTTCCTGCAGCGTCGTAGGCTACAAGCGTACTGTCCTCGTCAGTCTTTACTGCGAAACATCCCTTGCGGCAAGGAGTGAGTAGAAACAGCTGTTTTCGCAGGCTACAAAATCACCTCAGATCGTCACGGCAAGCTGAAGACAGACTACAACTACGTTTTTATTCAAACCTCTTTATAATTTTGAACGGCTGCATGACCTCCTCGAGGTAACGTTGAGCGAAAGTTTTCAAAATGCTTGATGGATTGAAAGTTGTTCGAATCAAGCTTTCCTTTT
>CALNXI010000116.1:457466-478592 GCA_942486025.1 Porites evermanni | reverse complement strand
GTAGCCAATCAGAGCGCCCGAAAAACACTATCCACTGTTTTAGTATATACTAAATAGATTTAGCCAGGGCTAAAAGCTAAGCTTTCGTTAATAAATTCATAATTTAAATCAAACAATAAACTTGTAATCCACAGATCAGGGCACATTCATTTGACTTTTGAGGCAAAGGCTAAGTGATTTTAGAAAAAAACAATTTGACAGTCCAAGAGTGAAACAAATTTTACATCGAATTATTAAATGGTCTTATTCGTACATCCAAAAATAGCAATCATGTTCGATCACAGTAGATTAGGCCTGGAAAACAAATAGACCTATTCGAGTATTGTATTTGCATTAGCTGTTGCATCATAATGTGGTATTCACCTGTCTCCCCAACTGACATTGCTCCGTTAGAGAGACTATGGATAATTGAACCACCCCGAAATATAAGAAACACACGCGCCACGATAGTCCTTGGTGGCAGCCAATTTACACGTTGCATTCCTCTGTCTAAAAGAGAGGCCAAAATAAAAATCAGGCCGGATTTTTTGTGTTCGAAAGGCTTAGGTTACTTGTAAATCTTGGCGACGAATCTGGTGGCGTGTAAACCAGCCTTTTAAACATACTTTTTCTCATCACGTCTCAGGTGAACAGTACTATGAGGCCCTTTTTTATCATACAGACCTCGGACAGAATTTGTTCTTTTTTGCCCTGTTTAAACCTATAATTCTGATAATTTTGTAGTTTTTCACAATTTTGCGAGAATTTGCACTCATTCAATATCCACGACGATCACAGCACGCGCTTCCTTTGCACAACAAATTATATCATTGAATTATAAAAGGTTTTCATGAAGAGAATTCTATAACGCCGGGACTTTTCAGGTAGAAAAATCTGGTCCTGTGTGATATGCAGGGTAATAATTATGGGCTTTTAATGAAAATAAAAATTGCGAGAGGGACTACAAACAATCAATAAAATAAATATAATTCGGTGAAACATGTGCAGAGACAATAATTTTCATTCACGAAAAGAAGCATTGAGAGTAAAGTGTCTCTGAAAATCATAAGTCAGGTAAGCATAAGCTTATTTATGTTTGAAGCGGGCTTCCCGGTGGTTGTTCTTCTTCAAGATGAACTCGAGGCAAGAAAATCGCTCAGAGCTTTCTGTTTACAGCCAAAATCATAACTAAATAGTCCTCGGAACCTTTTCTTTGAATTTGCGGTCAAAAAATGTCTAAAGGCTTTTTAAACCTGATACTATTGTAGGTTAGATCATTGCTCGTGTATAAACCGTACACTCGACTTCAGGAAACGGGAAAAAACCAACACATCAAAGACAATAATTGCTCAGGCTTACCAGTCGAGATGCTGCTTCTGATGGTCATTAAGTGTTCCAGAATCGCTTGAGACTTTTCAACTCTCTTACGCCTCAAGGAAAGTGAGTAAGCTCGTTTTTGAAAATGATGCCATCCGAAATCGGATTTCCAATGACTTTGACAAGCGGTGCATTTGTCAACAAAAAGCGCAGTAAACAAACCAGCCATGAATTACAGAACAATCTTGATAGCAGCTGCATTTCATTTTGTACACCAAGTAGAAAAAGACAGTTTAAAACATCACAAGGTGACACAACACTCTGTCAGCTCCAGCTATCAGTAAGCAAGTTACCAGACGCTGCATAAATTTTCCGCCTGAACTCACCTATCACATTTTGACCAATCAGAACATAAAAATTGGACGTAGAGCGTGATGAACGGGTGACAGTGAGCAAAAGTCAAAAGCAATTGCCTTCCCTGCATGTAAATGTAAAAGACGGTTGAATTTTCGCGTCCGAGGTCAGTTCGAAGTCAACATTTTAAAAGTGCGGCTAATGAACGACTTATTTCATATGCATTTTAAAAAAATTGATCTTGAGCCCGCGATCATTTGAAAAGTAGCAACTTGTCAGCGGATACCTTCAAAAACACTCGAACTCAGTGGGTCGATACCTGAGCCCGCGATACGGTCAGGCGATACTGGTCAGCAGAAACACTATTCTGACAGCTGTCAATTAATCAAAACATGGATGTACAATATCAGGTTGCAGGCTTCCAAACTAGCTAGAAAGTTTGATATTAAACATTGGTATGCCTGTGGTGCGGACCGACGGAAGGTCGGGTGGTCGGTGTACGGTCACGTGATTGCCGAATTTTCTAGGATGGATAGATTTTCTAAGCTATGGGGCTTCGAATTGAGCCCGTGATCAAATTAAAATATCAGCGCAAAACTTTAAACACTACGTGACCTCAATGGATAGAAAAATGAGCCCGCGATACACTCAGGTGATGATGGTCAGCGTATACTCTAGTTTGACAGCTGTCAATTAACCTTCATTAGAGTGGCGAATATTCGAATTAACAGACTACGAGTGTGAGTAAGACATATCCGTCCGGCATGTAGTGGAAAATGCCAGATTGTGTACCTGAGCGAACCTGAGCCCATGTTATGAGTTTTCTGATAGTGGACTGCACATGTCCCATTTTGACAGCTGTCAATTGACCTTAATTTGGCTTGCCAACATAACATTAAGCGACTGTCAGCCAACTGACAGCCTTGCCCCGCGTAGTTTCGTTTTTATGTTGAATTGGTAAGTGTGACATATTATATCAGCTTATATGGAGGGGCAAAATGACTGCTCTTTCATCTGCGCCCGCGAGATGGCCACGTGATAATTGTCAGCGGTTGTCTGATTTTGACAGCTGTCAATCTAATCGTACTCATACGGATGGTTTACATAACTAAGAGGCTAGTCAAGTTGTACAAGATCTATTGTGACTTTGACATCGGCTTACATGAAGTGTGTGTACGGGTGGGCGTACGCTACGTCATAACCCAATTTTCTCGGATGGATAGTTTACCAAATTTTCTTACCCATGGTGCTCCGCTGCGCGCGCGCGAAGCGCGCGCGAGAGCTCCGCTATAAGACCTTTAGACTCTAAGATGAGAATGACTACAAGGACAAGATATTTTTCAATACTTAAAAGTGTGCGTGTTTCAACCAGCATCATTTTGGCAGGAAAACGTGATAGCCGTTGTCATTATTCTACTACATGTATTTGCAAAAATGTTGTGGTGGTGGAAACAGGTTATCAAAAGGTTTTGTCATTTTGTGACTAGGAGAGGGTTCCTTCAATAAAGGTAACAGCACTAACTTTTCTGGTGAAAAAAAGTTCAATTAAGCTTTCCAGGGTGTTTATTTTTTGAGAATACGCAGAAAAACTTTAAGTCAAATCTCGCCCTGGTAGTCTCCCTCATCTTAGAATCTAAAGCTTTCTATTATTCTACCAAGAACAGTGTGTGTTTCTTATTGCCTACCCTCTTTAATTCCTCCTTTCCCTCCCCTTCTTATGCCCCCCCCTTTCCTCCCAAGAAACACCCATTAGTGGTAGGCTTGCAACCCCTCAATAAATGAGCAGCCTGCCAATCAAAATGAAGTTGATAGGCAGGAAAACCCCATTAACTCTTCTCAATATTCTAGTAAACTCAAAGTAACACATTTTGCATTATTTTTTGACAGTATTGTAGTTCGAGGTCTTGAAAAAAAATTAAAATTCTGACCCGAATGGTTCGCTCTTTTTTTTCAGTTCCCCAACATCAGAGGATTCGAAATTAAAGGAACCTTGCCTTTCTGCATACGGAGGACCTATGGGCCCCAACCTTGCATTTGGTGGCTTTGAGGGTACAGCATACCAAAATGCTTCTACTTTAATTATCACTTTTGTTGTGAAAAACCATAAGAATACAACCAAGCTCAAGAAGGCTATGGCGTGGGAAAAGGCGTTCATTGAATTCATGAAAGATTACACAAAGGATCCCAAGAATGGAAACTTGACCGTAAGCTTCACTGCAGAGCGTGCCATTCAAGATGAGTTGAATCGAGAGAGTGCCACGGACATTTACACTATCCTTGTCAGTTATCTCATAATGTTTGCGTACATCACAGTGGCATTAGGGCAATTTGATTGTAAAGATTGCAGTAGACTTCTGGTATGTTATTAGAGATATTAAGTTTCTATATAAGATGAGTAGGACAATGAGTATGACATTAAAGTACTAAGTAATGTTTGCGCGTGAACCAGCGTCATTTTGGTGAGAAAACGTGTTAGCTGTTGTCATTCTACGACAAGTTTTAGCAAGATTGTCTTAGTGGCAGAAAGAAATTTTCAAAATAAAAATGTTTGAAGTTTTATCATCAAACTTTTTGTGATTGGGAGACGGCCTCCAGAAAAGATACATTGTAACAGTGCTAGCTTTTCTGGTGAAAAAAAGGACATTGAAGCATTCCACAGTGTCTATTTTTTGACAAAATGTAAAAAAAACCTTAAATCAAATTTCTTATTCATAGTCGTTCTCGTCGTTCTGTAAGAGCATTCCGGGACGAGTCTAGTTTTCGACAATACGCAAAAAAACCTCAAATCAAATTTTGTACTCATAGTTGTTCTTGTCCTCTNTTTTTTTCAGTTCCCCAACATCAGAGGATTCGAAATTAAAGGAACCTTGCCTTTCTGCATACGGAGGACCTATGGGCCCCAACCTTGCATTTGGTGGCTTTGAGGGTACAGCATACCAAAATGCTTCTACTTTAATTATCACTTTTGTTGTGAAAAACCATAAGAATACAACCAAGCTCAAGAAGGCTATGGCGTGGGAAAAGGCGTTCATTGAATTCATGAAAGATTACACAAAGGATCCCAAGAATGGAAACTTGACCGTAAGCTTCACTGCAGAGCGTGCCATTCAAGATGAGTTGAATCGAGAGAGTGCCACGGACATTTACACTATCCTTGTCAGTTATCTCATAATGTTTGCGTACATCACAGTGGCATTAGGGCAGTTTGATTGTAAAGATTGCAGTAGACTTCTGGTATGTTATTAGAGATATTAAGTTTCTATATAAGATGAGTAGGACAATGAGTATGACATTAAAGTACTAAGTAATGTTTGCGCGTGAACCAGCGTCATTTTGGTGAGAAAACGTGTTAGCTGTTGTCATTCTACGACAAGTTTTAGCAAGATTGTCTTAGTGGCAGAAAGAAATTTTCAAAATAAAAATGTTTGAAGTTTTATCATCAAACTTTTTGTGATTGGGAGAGGGCCTCCAGAAAAGATACATTGTAACAGTGCTAGCTTTTCTGGTGAAAAAAAGTACATTGAAGCATTCCACAGTGTCTATTTTTTGACAAAATGTAAAAAAAACCTTAAATCAAATTTCTTATTCATAGTCATTCTCGTCGTTCTGTAAGAGCATTCCGGGACGAGTCTAGTTTTCGACAATACGCAAAAAAACCTCAAATCAAATTTTGTACTCATAGTTGTTCTTGTCCTCTAATTTGAAAGTCTGTATTATCCCCACTTTAGCCTGCAAGGAAGTTCTCTGGGGCGCTCTGGTGGGGGTCGGAGGGACGGGGAAAGGAAGGAGAGCTTGCAACTACCTCTCTAGAATTTGAATTCCACCTCCAATTCCCCCATGGCTCCCAGCTGACTGAGCTATCAGATTTCCACTAATCACTGCGAAGTGGAAACGAGCAAGAATATGAGCAAACATTGAAAAACACGTGCCAAGGGTAATGACGTCATTACTAATGTCACCTCGCGCCAATCAGCATTGCGCATCGACTTTTTTCCTGCAGATATTCAAATTCCAGAGATGTAGTTGCAAGCTCGATATCCTTATTTTTCTGCCCCTCCACCAGAGCGCGCCGGAGAGCATGCTTACAGGCTATCCCCTATTCCTGTAACCGGACATTCCTATAATAATAATAATAATAATGATAACAACAATAATTTAGATAATGATAACATTTACTTTTATAGCACCATTTCCATTGCTGTCCAATGGTGCTATGCAAAAACAATTTAATGTAGTTAAAAAAGAAATTAATAGTAATTTACTATTTAAAAAATTTAAAATTGCCTTAAAATTTACAATAATTACAACATTAAGAATTTTGGAAAATTAAAAATTAATAGGAATAAAAAGAAGCTGACAAAAATCAAATATAAAGAAAATGTAGGAAATATGTTCCTAGGATGATCATAAATGAAAATTTAAAAAATAAGTTTTAACTGAATGATTAAATTACCGGGTAAGTGGAAAAAGATGCTTTACCTCTTGAAATGTAGGAGTGTGAAAATGTTCATTATTTCTGTTCACTTATGAATTTATGTGTGGTCAAAATGACTAGAAAACCAACATATTTTGTCTGGACAGATTAATGGTCGTCTTGGCCAGACATTGTCCATTGACCAACCATCGTATTGGGTCCAGTCCTTAATTTTTGCTATCATTATTATCATTTAGATTGACTCCAAGGTTACACTGGGACTTGGTGGCATCTTCATAGTTCTTTTCTCTGTTGTCGCCTCGCTTGGTTTCTGGAGCTATATTGGTGAACCAGCAACTCTCATCATCATTGAAGTGATTCCATTTCTTGTTTTGGCTGTGGGTGTGGATAACATCTTCATCTTAGTCCAGACTTACCAGCGTTACAGTATATACGCTGAAGAGGATATTCCCCATAAAGTTGGGCGTGTCCTGGGAGAAGTAGCACCAAGCATGTTGTTAACATCTCTGTCTGAGTCCATTGCATTTGCTCTTGGTAAGCTGTGTAATGAACTGCTCTTAATTGTAAAACCAGCTGTTGCTAAATGCACTCTGTTTTAGTCTTAGTAAGTTTTTCCCATTATATTGTAGTGCTCAGTTCTGGCGACTGTAAATTGCTTCTTGTAAGCTCCTCTCCCGTCCACCAGTGAACAAAAAAACACATCCAAATGTAACCCCTTCTCTCTAATGAATTCAATTTACTATGATGTTTTGAACCTTGATTTAATATCAGTAATTCTCAAAGTCACAAATAATTCATAAAGAAAATACAAAGGAAATCATTTTTACATCCTCAATTATTTTCTCCATCTAAAATCCTTTTGTTTGATTAGACAGACATGTGACAGACGTGTTTCATCACCAGATGAAACACCTTAAAGTTTGTCAAAAATACCTCACTGTGTGTCATATTTTCAACTCTCTTCTCAGTGTTTCAGCTAGTGATGAAACACTGCATTTAACCCTTTAAACCCTAACATCAAAATTCAAATACTCATTTGTTATCCCTATACGTTTTCAATAGAAACAGTGGGGAGAATTTGTTGAATTATCAATTACATTCATCTTGTGTGATCATGTCCTTAATTCTCATGACCACTCTGTTTTATAAAGCATTGATATTACATGGAGAAATTTGACGCTGATCATTCATAGGGCTTAAAGGGTTAAGGCTAATTGATGTATTATGTGCAAAATGTGTTTTGATCAGCACTGCTATACATCTAGCTTGTATCAAAGTGCTTTTTCCCTGTTATAAGCCTCCGTGGATATACATGTAAGCCCTTCTAAAACTACTTACGAAGATGTAGGAGCCCAGGGCTTATAAGACGCAGTTTACAGTATGTTTGTGTTCTACTTGTGCCCTTGTGCAGGTCGAGAAGCTATTTTGTTATTTAAGTTGATTGTTTGATTGCTTGCAAGAGCTGAAATTGCCTACAACAGCATTAGCAGCTTGCTCAAAGGGCCATTTGCGGAACTGCCTTTCGTTGCAGCCTGAGGAGGTACACTGTATGGACTCCCAGGGTGATTTCTGTTCAACAAACATTCCAGTTTGAAATTTCGGAAGTTCCACCACTGCCAGTGGATTGCTCGTTTCGGCTGCACAGACTTGACTCAAGCCACCGCCCACTCGTTTATTATACTTGTAAATTTTAGGGTACAGAAGAGCATTACTTAGGGACAACAATTTATTTTATTTTGTCAAATGGAAAAGGGACATTTCCGTTAAAGTGCACCCCCTTCAAAGTTGTCCCAAAAATAAAAATGATCCTTTCTATTTGATTTCTAACAAAAAGTTGAGACTGAATGGAAAGCACCAAGGCTACACATTGTGGATTAAGACAGAATCCATCAGGAAATGGAGTAATTTTAATTTTCAGGGGACAAAAATTTTGTACCAGAATAATTTAAACAATATTGCATTTCTTTTTATATTTTTCAAGGGCTATCGATGTAATTAGCTATCTGTGATAATAAGTACCAAAGAATATTTCTTATGAGAGTGTGAGATAATAAATGTCAACTTTCACAAAATGACATCTTACACATGAAATTTTCAGAATTTTGCTTGTGTTTTCATCATTCTTGTAAACTTTGACATTTATTTTCATGGCCTCCCATGAAAATTGGTCTTTGATGTCATAACGGATAACTTATTACATCTATAGCCCTTGAAAAATGTAAAAGAGAATGCGATATTATTTGAACTATTCTGGTACAAGGTTTTTGTCCACTGAAAATTAAAATTACTCAATTTCGTGATGCATTCCATTTTAATTTCCTTTCTTTTCATCTTTTGTTTACAGGTGCACTATCAACCATGCCAGCTGTAAGAGTATTCTCCTTGTATGCTGCGGTTGCAGTCCTCTTTGACTTTTTACTTCAGATTACTGTGTTTGTGGCACTTTTGTCACTAGATTCCAAACGGCAAGAAAACAACAGGTACGACATCTTGTGCTGCATCAAAGAGCCCAAGTTGAGAGGTCCCTCTGAAGGGTGCAGCGTGTACTCTGTCATGAAGGTCTTTGCTGACGTTCTACTTTCTGAATTTGTACGACCAGCTATAGTAAGTACTGAATGTCACTTGACAAATATTCCATAAATTAAATGCTAACTTAAGATTATAGGTGAGCATGGAATAAAGCAACTCTTTAACCCTTTAAGCCCCAAGTTCAACATACAAATTCTCCACACTGGCCTCCAAACATTTCTTGAAAAATTGGTTGAGAGAATTTGTTAAAAGATCAGAGCATTTTGTCTTAAGTTATCATTCTGTTAATTCTCCTAACCTTTTTTTGGTTGTGTATTGATATCTTTAGGAGAAAATTGATGTTGGTCCCTCTCAGACTAAAAGGGTTAAAGTAATGTTAATTTCCCCTTTGTACCACACGTAATTACAATGCAACATGTAGTAAGATTCAACAGCTAATCATTTGTTTAGTGTTTTTACCCTTTTCAATTAAACCCAATTTAACAGAACTGAATATTCTTTGCTGCCACTGAATAGAAGCACTGAAGACTCATTTATACAGGGTTAGCCTCCACTTAAGGTCAATATACAGAAATGTATTCACAAATACTAGTCAGAAGAAGACCACTGTACATCTGTGTCTATTGTTTCTAACTCAAATTCAGGCACCTTCTCACTCTTGTCTGTGAATAATTAACAATTATTGGACAAGGTTGAGCAAAATATCGTGTTTTGTCTGTGGCATTTGGCTAGGGCAAATAATTGATCTGCGATAACCGAGTTCAATAATTGTTTTATCATTGGATCACCGAGTTTGCTTTTTTAATGAATATCCTCGGGAAGTGCAAGAAGGAGAAAAGCATGGTCGCCATTACACATGTGCAGAATATTATTTGCAGCCAAACACAGTTGGATGGCATTGTGCATGAGCAGACCATTATTTGTAGGCAGTTATTTGCAGGTCACATGGTGGGCTCTCTGTCAATGAAAAGAAAGAAAAATTTGCTTCGAATGAAAATATTATTTTACCTTAGGTTGAGGCTAACCCTGTATAAATGAGTTTTCATTGTGTCTGTTTAGCAGTAGCAACAAATTCAAAACTGGATGATTCTCCCCACAAGATAGGGGTAACTCTCTCTGAGATGGACCCTTTTCAGGGGGGTGTTTGTCTTGTTGACAGGTGGCAAATGAAATGGAGAATGGCAGCAAACATCTCTCTGTGTCTGTTTTTAGGAGTTGTCCATTAAGAAGTTTACTGCAGTTGTACGATTTAAAGCAGTAGTTTTGTCAATGCTATGGTAAACTTTGTCACTTCCTCATGGTGTTTTCTTGTTGAATTTAGATCTGCCTTTTCACTGGTTTGTTGTTCCTCAGTATTTCTGCCACACCCAACATTGATGTGGGGCTTGATCAAGAGCTAGCGCTACCCAAAGTAGGTTCATATTTCACAATCAAGTGTCAGTAAGCAAAAAAAATTATTGCTCTTTTGCCAGATAGAATCCTCCTAAACCAACAAGACAGAAACCAGTTACTTTTAAAAGGAGCACTATTTTTAAACCTCCAGCAATTTCTCCTTACCTCTTCAGTAATTGTTGATTAGAGCAGAAGAGGAGATTTGTAACGTACATGTAACTTAAGTGTATCTCATTCTGGAATAAGATCAATCGAATGCACCCTAAGTATTACACTCATGCGTATGATCCTGTTATTCCACCTACAGGCCTACTTATGACATGACTACTGGGCTCAAATCATATAACTATACAACAAGATATTGTTAATTTACTTTTGTACATAGTTGAGTGAAATATAAATAGTTATTTTACTCTCAACTAGGATTCCTATCTTCTCAACTGGTTCAGCGACATGAAGCAGTACCTAAATGTTGGGCCTCCCGTGTACTTTGTCGTAAATGAAGCCTATGATTATGAGCATCCAAAAGGTCAGAACATGATCTGTGGTTCAGCTGGTTGCAATTCCAATTCGCTAGTTCAGCAGATCTTTTTGGCATCTGAAAGGCCTCAAGAGTGAGTATGCTGTGACAGCTCCCACTAGTAATTTCTAGTTTTGCGCAAAAATACCTTTAAAGTGCCCCTAACCAGTCAATTTGTTTTTTTTGGTAGATTTCCACATCTTTCAAGAACTCATTTTCGAAAAAAATTTCCAGAAATATTGAATCCTTTTTTTTACAAGCCCTAAAAGTTACTGAAATTTTTTAATTTTGGCGCGCTATAAACCCTGCTGGACAAGTTTTTGTCTCATGGGCTCACTAGGAACGAGCCAATGAGATGCGTCCAATATTTGACACTTTTTAGCTGTGATGTAAGAAAAGGACACCATTCCAAAGCACAAAGTATAGTGTGATCGAAGATTATTTGTTAAGCTTACAATTGGTATGAAAATATGTCCTCTTCCTCCAAAAACCACACATTTTTCAACCATTTTGTCCGTTTAACAATAAAGCATTACGGCGAATCTTTGCATATTTTTGCACGATGTCCTTTTCTTACGTCACGCTCCATATTTGGACACATTTGGCCGAGTGGGGGACTATTGTGAACGAAAGGTGAAAATATTGACAAGACTGCCTTCCCTTTTAGCGCTTGTAAAAAAAAGGATTCAATATTTCTGAAAATATTTTTTGAAAATGAGTTCTTGAAAGATATGGAAATCTACCAAAAGAAAACAAATTGAAGGGTTAGGGACACTTTAACATGTATGTAAAATTATTATTACCGTCAAGGTCTCCAATTACATTTTGTATTTGGGTTGTGACATTTATTAGCAAAAATATTTTATAAAATAGTACAAAAAATTATGTGAAACCGTCAGTTAAGTTTTATCTTCATTTTCAGTGTGAAACTTTGTCACTTGTAATGTAAGTGGATGCAGCCATAAGCCCCCAGGCCTGTGGAACCAGGCATTTTTCACACTGATCGTCGGTGGAAAAATAAAAGGGAGGGAGGGTTGGGTGGGGGGAAATGCAAGATCCATAGGCTAACCAAAGCAAGTGGCAGGTGGGAAATGCTGTAATAATTAATAATAATAATAATTTATTACATTTAATATAGCGCTTTAACTATTAAAATATTCTAAAGCGCTTTACAATATGTACAAGAAAGTAAATATATATATATATATACAATAAATGGACAGAAATAATAATAGTAATAAGAATATAAAATTACAAATTAAAAGCTTTCTTAAAAAGATAAGTCTTCAACTGTACTTTAAAAGAGTCAATGTTCCTACAGTTTCTAAGGCTAGGTGGCAAAGCATTCCATACTGTTGGTCCAGCATGGAAAAAGGCTCGACCAACAGTATGGAATATGCAGCTGGTGCAAGAAAAACTGATTACCTCTGAGCTACCAAACTGATTTCCTGTGTACAGCGGCCCCATTTCCTCAGAAAAGGGGAGGGAGCGGCTTTACACATGCTACCAAACTTACTGCCGAACATCAGCAAGAGTTCGTGCTCTTTGTTGTTACAAGGTTTAGACGAATGATCTAAAAATGCCACAATTTTTTTGGGTTTAGCATATTAGACTGCCGATAGTTATTGATTAACTCATTAAAATATTATTACCCATTGGTTGGGTACCAGACTTAAAGGCAATCAGAATAATCATTGTTCAAGAAATTGAAACCTTCGTAGAGGTCATTTCAATAGATCATGTGATAGTGTAATTTACAAAATAATGCAAGAGTCAAAGAACACGACAACGTTGTCTCTGTTGGAAAATATTATTTTTATTGCCTTGAAAGAGTGTGTCTTGTTTTTTTAAATAAAGTACTTATAATAATTACGTATACTTTGAATTTATCTTGTAGAACTAAAATAGCAGAGACAGCTTCGTCTTGGTTAGATGACTATTTCAGCTGGATTGACCCCAATGGTGAAAACTCATGCTGCCGTATGTTGTACACGCATGATCAGAACAGAACAATGCCAGTCTTTCCACCCACCTTCTGCAACGCTACAGGTAAGTGATTTGCATCTGTTGCTTGGATTGTCTAGGATCTTTACAATGATCACTGAGAAAGGTTCAGCATGATCATATGATAATGTACCCTGCCAAGGGCAGACGTTTCTCTTCGCTCATCGCCGCTGAGGGACGTTTCGCGAGGATCGGAACGTCTGCAACTCAGCGACAGAAATTCCATACTGATGACGTAAATCAATGCGTACATAATAACTCCGGTAGTCATGGGGCTCCAAATGCAAAATTTGTTCAATTTTACGTTTCTAGTGGTCGATTTTAGTAGAGATTCGTTGGGTTTACATTGACCTTTGCGGCCTTTTGTCTTTAGTCTGTCATTCGTAAACAATAGTTAAAACAATGAAACTATTCTGTCGACCAATTAGAGCTTCTGACCGGATTCCGGACAGATTTTGCGTCATCAGTATGGAATTTCTGTCGCTGAGTCGCAGATGTTCCTCCTCGCGAAACGTCCCTTAGACTACGAGCAGTCTCTCTTTTTTCTTGTTCCGTCAAGCAAAACGCCCGAGACACGCAAATGACCACGCGCCCTCGTTTCTCGCGTCTAGCGTTTTTGCCGCTCAACGCTCGTGCGCGCGTGCATTCCCCTTACTAAATCGGAAGAAAAAGAGAGGCTGCTCACAGTGTATACATCCCTCAGCGGCGATTAGCGAGGAGAAACTTCTGCCATTCGCAGGCTATGATAATCCTCTGATGTCAAAACATGAGCTATTGAATCTCCTTATGGTGTCCAGTTGAAAGTGCTAAGTTGCCAAAGTGACATTCACCTAAATTTCCAAATTTCATTTTGTGAAATGCTGGAAAATAACAATAATTTTAAGTACCACTGAAGAAGTTTCGTTTGAATGGTCACAATGTAGGATTTCATCCACAAACTAAAAAGTTAGAGCTGTATTCTAAGTACGCGTATTGACTGGACGTACGCATATTTACTTATTCATTTTAGTGTCCGAGCTGATATATGCATTTAGTTTTTATATTGTAAATTTCGAACTTAGCTTCGAAGTGTTAAAAAGTAAATTTAGAACTTAGTTTTAAAGTGTAAAAGAGTACTTAGCTTGAATAGTGTTAATTTCCGGCTTTTTTAATATGTTTTATAGTACTTAATTAGTTTTTATTAATGATGTAATTTAGTTTTAAAGGTGTCCCCAGTTAGTGCCAATAGGCACTAGAACGATTAGACACTTTAATAAAGGTTATGTATGTATGTATGTATGTATCATAGGATAGAACTGTTGAAGAGGCCTCACACGATTTTATCCACAGGCTAAAACGCTAGAACTGCATAATAAATAAATGGTACCATATGAAAGTACTCGTATTTGAATGGTCACAACACAAAATTTATCCACAGACTCATAAGTGAGAACTACATCCTAATTAACATTAGTACCACGTGAAAGTACTGCTGAAGAGGTTTCATTTGAATGGTAACACCATAGGATTTCATCTACAGACTCAAAAGTTAGAACTACATGCTAAATAAATAGTACCATGTGAAAGTACTGCTGAGGAGGTTTCATTTGAATGGTAACACCATAGGATTTCATCCACAGACTCAAAAGATAGAACTACATACTAAATAAATAGTACCATGTGAAAGTACTGCTGAAGAGGTTTTATTTGAATGGTAACACCATAGGATTTCATCCACAGACTAAACTGTTGGACCACTTCGTGTCGTCCAATTCGGTCTGTAATCATACTCGTGATTAAACAAATCGGACTCCCGCTACGCGGTCGTCCTATTTTGTTAATCACTCGTATGATTACAGACCGAATTGGACGACACGAAGTTCTGTTACTATTACTAACAAACCTTGCTTGACTTACTCACTGACGACATTAAATTTCCTTAAGGGCTGTCCCTTAATTATTCATTTGCAGCAACTTCAAATGCATTCTTCTCATTATACAAAAGTTACAGAGGAAGTAAAACTTAGTCTTAACCTGTGTATATTAGGAGGTCACACAATTGTAAATTTATGCCCTTCTCAGCTTTAGTTAATGCATATAAATATTCGTTCTTCCCTAGAACAATCGCAGTTTAGAATGTCTTCCTTCTTCAGTGGTACATGCGTCATCTGTCAACCTTTTCAAAGCTAGTATTGTGCATAGTTAGTGTTATTTTGTTAGTTTTCTGTTCTTGTCAGGTCCTTGTCCAATTTGTTTCTCTAGTCGACAGTACATTCAGTTCAGTGTAAATTGTATTTGTTTAGCTTGCCGTTGACCAACCATTGCCAGATTAGTGCTCTAATGGTAATTATCACAATTTTTTTGTTGCAGTTAATGATAGTCTATGTTTGCCATGTCTGAATGCTAGTCAAAAGGGACTGAGACCAACTCCTGCCCAGTTTGATAAATATCTACGTTTTTACCTCAGCGACAACCCGGAAACAAAGTGCACTAAAGGGTAATGAGTATTTTTTAACTAGCCACTCGCCACCTACATGACTTTTTCGCTACTTGTCAAATTCGCTACATTCGAGTTCGCTACCTACATATTCGTCTCGGTGTCTATTAGCAAAGTCCAAAACTTGCACCCTCGGAGGGGCAAGCGTAAAAGAACGAAAAATGTATTAAAAGATTTTTTTTCTAGAGCGATTGAGGGAATATTTTCAATGGTTTACAAAAAGTATTAATGATATACGAAATATGAACTGCGGAAATGAAGTGAAAATGAAGAAATGATCGTCGCAGTGAACGCAGTTTATGCAATTGCGTAAAGAAGCCTGAAAAAAATTCAGGACTTCAATGGGGTTTGAACCCGTGACTTCGCGATTACCGATGCGATGCTCTATCAACTGAGCTATGAAGCCACTGACGTTAGGAGCAGGTCAATTGTGGGTTCATATGTTCCCGTGAAAGAAATAAGTGTTAATGATATATGAAATAAATCATATATGAACTGCGGAAATGAAATGAAAATGAAGAAATAGACAGCGAATTTGTTGCCAACTGGAACGTAGCAAAAGCGGTTGTTGTTACCACAAAGGTTTACTTTCAAGTCGCCCAAAAGTTAGCCTCCCACGCAGGCGTTTTTAGGGGATGAAAAACGAGCTCCCGTAAAAACGCCTGCGTGGGAGGCTACCGAAAAGTCATCTCGCCCAAAGTTATGTCGCCCAAAATCAGAGTCATGTCTCCCATTTACCATTTGCCGCTCTTGTTTCGTCTCATCGAAGATCGTAGAACGAGAAATATTATTCATTTGTCGCGCTTGTTTTCGCTGTCAATCCATGGTTAAAGATCGAGATATATACCGCTTATACCGCTTGTTTCCTCTCATCACCGGCTTAAAGAACGAGGTATGTTGCAAATTCATTCCGCTTGTTTCGTCTCATGATAGTTAAAAGAACGAGATACACACACACTTTTTATTGCGTTCCACGTTAGGAGAACGCAACACATAATCCTGTGGTACTCAAGTGTGACCTTTTGTAGTACTCATTTCATGCTAGAGGTACATTTTCTGCACCATCTTGAATAATTTATCTCGTGAGCACAATTAATTTGAATTAATTTGGTTGCGTGGCGCAATGGATAATGCGTTGCCCTTACGCGTTGAAGGTCTTAAGTTCGACTCCAGCCGGGTGAGACTTTTTTCTTTTTTTTCGTAGTCTTTTTGTTTTGTTTTGTTTCTTTTAAAAAAAAACACATGTAGGAAGCGTTTTGCAGCATCAATTTATTAGGAAATAACGTCATATTTGACAGTAAACCTAAAAAAGCTCGAACGCACTTCCTTATCTGAGATTACTACTAGTTAAAGTAAAATTAACTTTGTTTCTATTTGCGCTTCACCTGATAAAATTCAGGCGACATGACTCTGCACTTCGGGCGACATAACTGACCGGTTACCTCTGCGAAATGACGTCTGAGGAACGAGCGTAGAAATTCTATTTTAATGACATGTCATTACTCAGATCTGGTTTTCTTCTGATTGGTCGTGCTGTGAGGAAAATTTGCTTCAACCAATCTGAACCCTTGGGGGTACATACGATTCACTATTTTGTACCGTTTTGAACGGGTGCCTTTTTGACCTGAAGCCTTTAAAAGAGGTGAAGGTTGGTGATAGGGATGTATATATGGTTCCAGCCCTTTTTCTTCTAAAAAAATCTTATAATGTCAGTTTAAAAACTAACTTAATTCTGCAGGCAAAACAAAACCAATCAGGTCATAAAGTAACGTCGCTTTTCTTAAGGAAATCCAGGGGAAACCGATTTTGGTTCGAGTCGGCGCGAGTTTCGAGTTAGCGAGGGTTCCAGTTTTCGGGAGTCAACTGTATATCATTATACATGATAACACTTACCTCGACCTTGATTATTCCGCGGGATATCACAAAAACCTCATCCAATAATTGTTTATAATTGCATTGTTTTCGCTGTCTCCTTTTTAGTGGTCATGCTGCATATGGTGATGCTGTCAAGCTGGGTAATCTGACAACTGACAAATATTATGTCCAAGGTAACACAGGTCTTGTAGTAAATATCTTAAGGAAAGATAGTAGTGAACTTACGCAACAGGACGAGAGAGGAAGACAGCAACCTTGTGTGACAAGCGTGACAATAAGTTTGTTTGAAACAACTTTTCGCCAAATTTCACTTTCCTTTGAACAGTTTTTTGTAAAGGACCAGAAAACATTGGTGGCAAGTGACGATCACGGCAAAACACGCAAGTAATAGCCCTGTCACGTTTGTCACACACAAGCTGTGTATTGCCGTCCTCTTCTTCCGCCATCCTGTTGCGTGAACTCACTATTTTCGAGCGCGGACCCACGTCACTCAACCAGAAGAGAGGCCTTTTCTCTTTTGATATTCCTTGACGCTACCAGATTCGATTTGCTCAGAGTCTCAGAGTCTTTGCTCCTATAAATACGATGTTCCTCAAAACAACTTCCCAAGAATGCGAAATCTTCAACCTCTGGTTCACGTGTGTTGCTTAAAAACGTCTTTGCTTGAACTCCCTAATATCGTTAAGCCAATGCCAGTCAGGATTGTAATGGGTAGAACATTCTGGTTTTCCTGGCTGTCTGCTTGTCTGGAATAGCATTGCTTGTGACTTCATGATTGCCTGCTTGCTACTTGTTTATGTTCATAATGCCATGGCCGTCATCTTTGATTTTGTCACTGATGCTGATTGGAGAGAGTAGAAATATCAACCCTTGGTATTGGCGTTAGAGCGAAAGAATGAGACGGTGAATGGGGTGTCTCAACCTTTTTTCAGAATTCAGCATTGCGGTTGCGCGATTAATTAACAAACATTGGCACACTGTGTGCGCGGTGCGCAGTGCAAATTCTGGTGTCTGACAAGCAATGTTGTTTGTAGTAATTATTTATACTAGTTGTTCATGTTAAAAACCCTGTATCAGTCACACAGATTTCTTTCCTTTGTCTTTATTTAGCATCTTACTTCATGTCATACCATACAGTTCTGCGGACGTCATCTGACTACACTGCCGCTCTGAAGCATTCAAGAGTGATGTCAAAGAACATCTCAAAGACAATAGGAAAAGACGTTTTTGCTTACAGTGTGTTTTATGTATTCTATGAGCAGTATCTGACGATAGTGAAGGACACATGGGAGAATCTTCTCTATTGTGCTGGTCAGTATAATTTTTCTCTTTTAGATTTAAAGATAATTATTCACCACTTGCACATCTCCCATAATGCACCTTATTTACCCCCAAAATTTTGCGTACCCTTTGTTTTTCAGTTCTACTGGGTATTACAGCCGTCCCAAGGAAAATTGGAAACAATGCTTATGCAAAATTTTGGGGGGTAGTTAAGGTGCATTATAGGAGATGTGCAAGTGGCGAATTGCTGTTGTTTCGTCATTCCTGTGCCAAAGGCATTATGGATCATTATTTCTTCTGAAAAACTGCCCACCTACCCCTCCCCTAAGCCACCATTAACATTTCTTACTTAGGGCAAAATGTTGGCTTCGGGGAGGGGTAGGTGGGCAGTTTCCCAGAAACGTATCATGATCCGGCATTACTTAGGGACTATACCTAGACACAGAATGCTCCTGTAGAGTTACAAAGGAAGCAAACAAATTTAATTAGGAAGCAATAATCATACTAATTTTTTAGGTTATTTTTTTTTTCCATCTTTGTCACTCGTAGCAACATATCAACAGTAGACATTGAACAATTTCATTGCCTAAATAAAGTCTTACACAATAACACTGAACCATTTTTAATTGATGTGAAGACTTGTTTTAGCTTTTAAAAAGGTAGCCAACAGTCTGACAAAGCCACTTAATAGAACGTTCCCGCATTCCTGTTAACAAAGGCACCAACGCGAGGCTCAGGTAGAAAAAATACAGTCACCTCACCTCGCTTATCCTCTTCGTGCCTCGTGACACTTAAAGCCTTCACAGAGTCCCTCCACTTAGCTTGGTTAGCCGCAACGGTCTTCACTTCCATTGGTCAATTCAGCTTAGGGACCTCCTGTTGGCTTTGGCCAATGCGCCTCATAGAGTCACTCCTGTTATGAGGACCGGCCACAGTATTTCCTTGATAAAGTGAATTTTCTCTGCTTCTGGATTTGGTAAGAATAGGGTTTTACGGGAGGAGGTTATCAGCCCTCAGCCCAACCTCCAATCGGAAGGACCAGGGGACCACACTTAGTCTGGTCTCTATCCTTCGTCCTGTTCAGCATGGGTGGCCCTACCAGGATTTAAAGACTCCAGCCGACATACCGTAAAATTCCGAAAATAAGCCTCGGGACTTATATTTTTCACAGGCCCTTTTTGCTGGGCTTTTTTTTGGAGGGGCGTATCTACGGAGGGAAATTTGCGTTTCGAAATCGATTGAGCTAGCCTTATAGTTGGAAGTAAATTTACCGTTTTTACTTTGTTTTTCTTCGTATTTGAGGGCAATTTTCCAAGTACAAGCCCCCGGGGGGGTTTTATATTTGGAGGGGCGATTTCACGGAGGGTCTTTTGCGTTACCGGTTTGGGGGGCTTATAATTATTTGAAGGGGCTTATTTTCGGAATTTTACGGTAGCTCTGTGGGTCATTGAGACACACAAACTATTCCACCACGGTAAGGTGGTGATCCCTTTGGAGTGGACATAAAATACAGTGATTTGTATGAAATTGTCCACCTAAGTCTTGACCTCCTTTCTTCTTGTTTGCTCCCTGAAGCAGAATACAAGAAAGGTCAACTAACTCTTTCATTCTGACATCGAGTTACAATGAGACGATTTGTCATTCTAATTTTGAATCTGTGGTCGAAATGCTGTGGTATTTCCATTCAAATTACAGTAGCTCCTCGATAATTCAAACTCGGATTAGGATAACTCGAATTCTCCATTAACTCGACCTAAATTTCCTTTTTCTTGATCAAAATTTCACTAAAAGTTATTTCCATAACTCGAACCAACTCGAACCCCTCGAGTTCGAGTTACCGGGGGTTTACTGTAGTTAAAGGAACGAATTTTTGGGCTGGTGTTAAGATCGAAAAAAATAATCATTACTCTAATGAACTTTTCTGTTTTTTTTCTTTCAGCGGCTATATTTGTAGTTACTTTCCTTCTCCTGGGATTTAACTTGAGTATTGCATTGATTGTAACTTTTACCGTTGCTGTAATCATTGTTAACTTGCTTGGTCTGATGTACGTCTGGGATATATCGTTAAATGCAGTGTCATTGGTCAACTTAGTCATGGTATGTTGCAATTCAGATTCAGATTTTTTATTTTTCTGGATTATTTTAAGAGGTTGCTTCAAAAATTACCATGCATTACAAAAGTAAGAAAAGATAAAACAACAAATTACATAAATCATCAACAGTGAAATGTGTGCATTGACCAAAGGAGCTTAGGCTTTCCAGTTAGTCACTGCCAAGTGCATTAGCTAACTGGCCTAGACATCAAACAGACACGCCACACTACCATCATTATGCAAATTAAAACGCTAGATGTAGTAAAATTACTGGTGAGGAAAAGCTTAAACAGGAAATTTCCTCAAGTTGCTTAATTTCGTGCGAGTAAAAATTCAGCGCCAGTATGTTTTGTGAGGAAATTGCTGGCACCTCAGAGAAAAATAGCGTTTCAATGTTTTTAGTTATCTCTTTTGCTCTAAAGGTTTTTTGTCTAGGCCCCCCTTTCTCAAATACAACAATTCCAGATTCCTATTCGTTGTGAATTGCACGGACACATTCATTTAAAATGTTCTTAAAAACTCATAAGGTTTTGTGGGTAAAGGGATTGTAGTACAATTCCAGTTTATGTAAAAATCTCGTTTCTACTTTGAACTTAGTATTCAGTTAAATATAGACTGCTAGCTGTCTCTCTTTTTCTTCAGGATTAGTGATCATTTCCGTGTGTCCGCGCGTTTCACTCGACGAAAGGAAGAAAAAGATAGACTGCTTGTAGTCTAAGTTAGATCATGTTTTTTATTTCAATAGGCCGTTGGAATATCTGTGGAATTTTGTTCACATATTGCACGCGCTTTCACTGTGAACAGACAGCCAACCCGTGTAGAACGAGCAAAAGAAGCCTTGGCTAAGATGGGTAGCTCTGTAAGTTTGCAG
>CALNXI010000116.1:422909-456841 GCA_942486025.1 Porites evermanni | reverse complement strand
TTCATTCACAGAGTAAAAAGGTTAGAAAAACATACTAATAAAAAGCACCATGTGAAAACACTGCTGCTGATTTTTCAGTTGATTGATCGAATCATAGTGGAGGAAAGATTTTGTACGCGACCTCTGAGGAACATAAATTTCTTAAATTGCTGTTTCAGAGCAGTTGTGAGGGACGTAGAAAAAATGAGACACATTTGGAAAACAGTCGATGTACCAGATGGTATAAGAACCCAAATAAAATATTGTGTTATCTCCTCTCGTCTTGAGACATGTTAGTTTTCAGTTTACCTGATAGGTACAATCCATTTGAAGCACTGTCAACAAAATAGCAGGGTTCTGTAATCTGTGGTTAAAATTGACCAATATTATTTTGTTGTTATTACTTCTTGTAGGTATTGAGTGGAATAACGCTTACCAAATTTTCAGGAATACTGGTACTTTACTTCGCAAAATCTCAAATATTTGAGGTATGTACTTAGTAGTATTTCGTCATTGACATAACAAAAGACTTTACGAAGTCGGTATCAGGTACGAGTGTGCGATGTACCAGCGGTCTTGAACTACATTATTTCATGTGGCATGACCTGAAAGGAATTTTGTAACAAGAGAACATTTAAAACAACAACAGCCATTTATAGACTCTCAAACCATTGATTTTATATATATATAAAAAATCTGTGACCAATAGTTCAACAAATTTTCCTCATTTTAATTTTGAAATATTAAGATTTGCCTCAAATTTACAAGGTACGAGTACAAACGCCCTTTTTAAATAATTATCGTAGGCCTTGTGACAAAAATCGTTTGCTTGAATGTCAATCAAACTTGTACAAAATCACGAGTACATTCAACGAAATTTGTGTGTGGTTAGCCGTGAGCTTATTTCCTTAACCCTTTAAGCCCTAAGAGTGATCAGCATCAAATTTCTCCGTGTAATATCAATGCTCCGTAAAAGAGAGTGGTCATGAGAATTACAGACATGATCATACAAGATAAATTTGTTTGATATTTTATCGACTTCTCCCCATTACTTGTGTAGGAAATGAGTGGGGCAACAAATGAGAATTCAAGTTTTGATCTTAGGGTTTAAAGGGTTAAACAGGTAACTCTGCTCCAGTTAAGCTCTTTTCACCCAGCTGTGTAACCTGCATCCTCGGAGACGTAGGGGCGGTCAGTGGGGCCGGGAGAAAAGGCTCGACGGAAGTTTTCAAGCACAGGCGGAAAAGCCCCTGGGTACCAACTCTCACCGGACCATTTCCAAACGGTCAAGCCAATGCTGGCTCCTGATTGGGCACAAAAATATGCTTTGTATTATTGTGCCCAATCGGCGAAAAGCATCTCCTAGGGGTACCCAGGGGCTCTTCCGCCTATAATTGAAAACTTTCGTCGCGCCTGTTCTCCCGGCCCGACTGACTGCCCCTGGGTCTCCGAGGATGTGTAAGCTATTCTTGGCGACGCATTAGGAAGCGCTCTAATCGGCGCCAAAAATCTGCAAGTGGAGTTTGTACATTCTGGGCATTGTTTTGGCCCAAATATTCAGGCAAATCAGCGCGCAAGGATAGTAGTGTCCGATAGCCCGGGGCTAGTGGATTTTGCTTTTGAGCAAGTGAATTCTGTTCTTAACTTACCCGATGGGCAAGTTAATTTTATTTTTGAAATTCAAATTACCGAAGAACTGTCATAAATCCTGCTCATCAAAATTTATTTTCGGGCTAGTACATAACAGCTAAAGTTTGCGGGAATGGAAAGCTGTACAACTGATTTTCTTTGCACCCTGCAAATCGTGTTTGTAAGAGAAGACACTTCGCAAGCTATTGCAGTGAAAGCCGTATGGCTCGTGTTCGCCACAACACTTCAACTTTCTTATTCATCCTCTTTTTGTTTCTTGTTTTGTCGTGTTTTAATTAACACCCTTGTTTTGCCAATACCCATACGTGTAATATTATTGAAAGGAACGTAGATTACAAATTCGTACGTGTAAATAGCTTTGACCCTTTCCGTATGAAACAGCACATGTCGGGGATCCAAAACGACAACTCGGTCAGTAGAGATGAAATTTTGCCAAATTGTGCTTCTAAGATTCCCTTAAATTTTTTTTTTTAATTTAAAGGGGAAAACTCTGTTTTGGTTTCAGTTGTTCAAAACAGGGATAGTGCTTTATTTATCTAGTGGAAATTGCAATTAGTTTTCTTAACACTTCCACAATCACTATCCAGTTTGAAGTACTATCAAGCGTTTGAACAAGGTGGGCGTGTGTATGCGGTGTAGCTTCCCCAGTTAATCAAGTTCTGGATTTCACAAATTAAATGAACTCATAGACTCTTTCATGCCTCAAGCTGTGGTATAGTTTTGGGGTATTAAGACGTGTACATGTGCGTTGATCAGAAAATCTTTAAAAGCAAGTTCTCTCCAAACTTGATTTTGTTGTCAAAGTGTGAAAAATGAATTTTACTCTTCCCGACCAATAACGCGTGGATTGGTTTTTTTTCCTATTTTTTTTCCTTCCGTTTTGGATAATCTGTAGGGGAAAATTTTAATAGGGAAAGGGTCAAAGCCAGCCTTAAACTGGCCAATTTTTTTATTTTTATTTTTGCAGGTATTCTACTTCCGTATGTATGTTGGCATAGTTATTTTAGGGGCTCTACACGGCCTTTTTTTTCTGCCAGTATTTTTGAGTTACGTCGGTCCACCGCCCAACAAGACAGTTCGCTCATCTTCAGGCAAAAACATCGTTCACTCAACGTCTGAGAGAGCGCCTTTATTACACAGTTAATTTGACGCCAATAAATTATCCAAAAAATAACTTTAACAGGATCAATTACCCCTTTCACTCCCTGAGTCCTCTGCAAAGAATTTGAACTTTTGATTCTATTGGTAAAATCTTAAAACGCCTCTCTCCTCCGCAGAGGCCAGCCGGCAAGGCCCTGAGCGCGAGGACCAGAAACTCTGGTCTGAAGTCCTAGATTTTAGGACTTCCGGTCGTTTCCTGATTTTCTACGACGTTTAACCCCTCTCCTCAGCCTCCCTAACACACAACAAGCCATTCTCGTCCCCAGGGCCTCCTGGTCCTCGTGCTCAGGCCTCGCCGGCTAAGGGAACAAGAGGCTCTGGGGACGAGAATCCCCTGTTGTGTGTTAAAGAAGCTGGGGAGAGTGGTTAAAGGTTGATCTTCCACCGCGCGCTTCCTGTTTTTTAATTATTCCTATTCTATTGGAATAATAATAATAATAATAATAATGGAATTTATATATTCTAAGTGCTTTACAATGTAAAAAAGGAAATAAGAATATCATTAATCATTAATAATTGGAATACCCAGCGGGGGCCGCTGCGGAGAAGATAGCTAACATATCATCATCTTTCCAATCAAAGCCTTTGAGCAGTACCTTCCTTTGTGTCTGAACAAAATCCTGTGGTTTAACCAGTCAAATAAAACTTCGCCAATAGCACTATCACATGGTGCTGTTTGTTTTTCACTGTTGTGCAAAAAAAAGACTCTCTAAGTGTGATTTAGGCTCTTGGGAGTGAAAGGACTAACGTAATCGTTGAGGTCTCTAACCATAACGATCTTTTGGCTTAGGTATTCTACTTTCGCATGTATCTCGGTGTTGTGTTGATTGGAGCGTTTCATGGACTCATTTTCTTACCCGTTCTATTGAGCTACATTGGGCCAATGTCATCACGCACATTGAAGCTTCCGGACCATTCGTCTCTGAGAACGCCCTTTTATGACGGTACAGAGGAACGGCGGCCGCTTCTGACCGAGCGCACCTCTATACAATGACCTCAAGGGACTTGTATTAAGATGATGTAATTACATTTTGCTCTTTCTGCATGCTGTGCATGGCTTTGTCTTCAACTTCCAAAAAAAAAAAAGAAAACATAAGAGAAAAAATGGAAAACTTGCTAATACTGTGTCCCCATATAATTTAATCATCTCTCTTGGTCTCTTAACCTTGTAAGTCTAATATATCGAATTGTAAAAAGGCTCTTTGTTGAACATGAATTGAAATAGGAATTTCTCAATTTATTTCCCGAGCTGAAAATAGCTCATGTTAGTTGGACTTGTCACAATAAAACAGCCTTGTTCTTATAGGCGTTTCTTATTCTTAACTAGCGGGATTCGCTATTTGCACATCTCCCATAATGCGCCTAGTTTTCCCCTAAAATTTTGCATACTGTAATAAGCGAATCTTTGCTGACGTCATTGTTTCCATTTTTCCTCATTAGCATACGACTTAACTCAAAGAAGCCGTGACCATATAAAGGAACTAAATGCTCAAGTTAAAAGAGCTGATTAAGTTTAGCAATTTGAACAATTTTCAGCTCTTTGCAAGCAACATTGAAGGAAATATCAGCCACGAAAAACTGCGAAATAGCTGTGTGGTGAAAAACTTAATGAGCCACACATTCTCTGTAAAATTTCGAGTTTTAGAAGAGAATTTCTCCGAAACCATTTCGTGTATTGGGCTCAAATTNAGAGCTGATTAAGTTGAGCAATTTGAACAATTTTCAGCTCTTTGCAAGCAACATTGAAGGAAATATCAGCCACGAAAAACTGCGAAATAGCTGTGTGGTGAAAAACTTAATGAGCCACACATTCTCTGTAAAATTTCGAGTTTTAGAAGAGAATTTCTCCGAAACCATTTCGTGTATTGGGCTCAAAATTTCAGAGATAATGTAAACAAAGATTCGCCTATATCCAGAAGAAATTAAAAGCAAAGGTTGTGCAAAACTTTGGGGGGCAAGCAAGTTGGAGTATGAGAGATGTGCAAATGACGAATGAGTGAATTATCTCATTTTAACTCCCATGGGCCATAAAAGAGTACAACAGTAGGGAAGTGGTGCTATTAAGGTTTTTGTTACCAGGTGATGACGATGTTAGTCACTCACATGGTGTTACCAATAGACTGAACACAGCCCTCTGTCTTTTCCGTAATATCGTCGAGATCGAAGACTTTGCGCAATGGGCGGCCATCTTGGTTTCAAATGTGCCGAGTTTTGCCTGGGGGTGATTGTCAAATGTACTTAGGGACCGGATGATGGTAAAAAAAACCCGACGCCCACCCCATCGGTACATATAAAACCAAGATGGCTGCCCGTCGCTCGATACAAAAAAAAAAGAGACTGTAAACAGTCTATGTTGCCATGCAAATGATAGTCTCCTTTGCAGCCGCTGGGGCTGGAGCCAAGCAATGCTCCCTGCGCCCAAGCCAAGCCAAGGCACAGGGTGAAAAGGATAGTGGAAGCTGTGTTACGCGCGGCAACGCTTTTCCCGTTGACTAGAAGAAAACGAAAACCATTGCCGCGGAGGTTATTAGTGTGAGCTTCAAATTATTGATGTAACCCTTTTTACTCTTCCCCCTTTTCCCGCCTCCCTTCCCCCCCACCCTAAAAAAAATGAGAGGGCAATGGCGCTCCTTTTTTCCTTTCTCGGAGGGAGGGTGCGGCTACAAGTAGGCTAGTGCAACGGCAGCGAAAACGTCACTTTTGAAATGGATTCGCGTTTTTTTCTATTCTAAACTTTGTCGCCTTTATAACAATGGGCCCTTGCAGCTAGCCATTCTCGTGATACAAAACCGCCGCACTGAAGAGCAAAAGTGGCACTGGGACATGACAAACAGAGGAAATTGGGATTCAAAATTTATTTATGTCTCTTGTTTCTCTTGTCCCAGTGCGACTTATGCTCTTCAGCAGGGAGGTTTTGTACCACAGGTAAGGGCTAGGGTCAGGGTTAACTGCAACAGGCCTATTTGCTCAAAATGTCAGTTGAAGGCGATTTTCCCAGGAGTTGTCTTGGAAAAAAATATCGATCCAAATTTTGGATCCAAAAATCTACACGAACCCTGAACGTGCAAAAACGAGTTTAACTGCAAATCGTTTATTTGGAGTGAGTTTGATGTGAATGCGAAAAAATGGTTTTCGTATCAAAGGCGTCGCACCTAGACCTGCTAGACTCGTATTAAAACGGAAGATAGGGACAAATTATTGCGTTCTTATTTAAATTTGTCAGTCTCGCTGAGGTTTTAAAGACAATAGCCTTAATTAATTTGCAAAGATAACAACAAACTGAAGCATTGACCACACCAGAAAATACCATAACATAACATAATGTTCTTTGTTTGTCACCCCAAAATTTTGCTTAAGCATTGTTTTCAGTTTCTCTTGGGGCCATTTTAACTCCCAAGAGAAACTGAAGACAATGCCTATGGTTGTTGGTTGGTTGTAGTAGTAATATGACATCATCAAACAATTGTCCTATTATTATTATTATTATTCTGACCAGAACAAATTGAGTAATATCGTACAATTTCTATTACACATCACTACTTCGTTAACATAATGGGAACTTTAAAGGTCTGACGACGGCTAAGACAACGAGAAGGTCAAAAACGTATTAATTTGTAGGTTTGAGCAAAACAACAACTTTGCACGCGCAACTTTGTACATTTCTTTGCCCTTACTGCACGATCCACGTTGAAATTCTTATGTTCGCGTTTTATGGGGGAGGCAAAAAAGCGAAGACCAATTTTTCTTTCTCTTTCTAATCTTGGATGTGATTTTTAGGAATTCAACTCCAGGAGAGTTCGCCTACATTTGACAAAGTAAGTGAGTTTTATATTATCGCAATATAGCTTGTAACAAGACGGCTTTAAAGGCGTCAAGTCGAGCTTGAGAGAGAAGAAATGAGGAAGCGATTTATTCTACACAAAACACAGGCGACCCAGACGTAGTGTGTGTCAATGGGATGAGTCGTCGAATCTCCCATGAACTAAAATTGTCGAGAAGTCAAAATATTACAAAACAAAGTCAACATACTTTTAACTGAACGCCTCCTCGTGTTTCCTGGCCGGTTTAAGTGTCATTTTATCGAGTTTTGCAATTGTTATGGACACACATTACGTATGGGCCGCCTGTGCACAAAACAGGATTGCCTCGCTAAAAATTTACACGTCCTACCTTACGACGGTCGAGTATTATTCAGGATAGTTACTCTTTATGCTTTTTAAAACGTATTCGGCTGTATTGATGGAGTTTGCGAGTATAAATACGCGAAAATCAAAGGCCTCGATTCGAGAGAAATTACTTCATTGCCTTCATGTCACAAGACTCGTTAACATACAATAAATGTTTAACACCATCCTCGGAGACCCAGGGGCAGATAGTGGGTGCGAGGAAAAGTCTAAACGGGCGGGAAAATATGGCACGAAGAAGCAAAGTAAAGAACGGCTAATAGAGCCCCTGGGGACAATGTCTTACCAGACCAGTTCCAAACGGTCGCCGCCGTCCTGGCTTCTGATTGGTGCCAGAAAACTTTTGTGTTTTTTTTCTGTAGCTCCCTGGACTTGCCCACGAGTCGACTGCGTAAGCGCCGAAGGCGCGAAGGATTCTTGCGAAGCGAGCGACGCATGTTCCGTCTGCAGAAGATTGATTAAAATTTGTATAATGTTGGCGCGAAATAATGGCTCGTGATAGGACAAGAAACAAATATCCCAAAAAATGCTCGAAAAATCTGTCCCGACCGGAAATTCCCAGTTCTTCCCCTTAAATCCCTCCAAACATCTCTAAATATCCAAAAGATTTTCTAAAAATCTATTTATCTCACAATTGTTTTTCAACTAAAACCCTTAAAAAAAATAAAACGGCATACACATTTTGTACGCTAGATAGCGCTTTTATGCTCCATCTAATGAGAGTGGAGCTAGTAGAATGATGGGATGCATTAGAAATAGAAAACATCGCTGCCCAGTTGGATTGCAGTCACCAATAAATTAGTAAACAATGCGACAAACGTATCATTTCATAGGAATTTTAAATAAAGCGGCAAAGAAAATGGGACAATTTTTCTTCAAAATCATCTTAAAATCCCCCACAAATGCTCAAAGTCTCCTGATGCTCTAAAACTCCGGCTTTTGTGTCTAGGCCTTACTCAGGACTTGAGTTTGACAGCCCGGTGAAATAAACACTTCTCAAACGTCTGGATGACCTAAGCTCAAAGAAAACCGTTTCCCGCTTCCTCCAAAATCGAAAGAAGCGACTTGTGAAATGTTTGTAGAAGGCCCCTGACAACAGCGTAGCCAGCTTTTCGTCTAGTTGTAGGCCCGACTGACGTGACTCCTGAAAATTGCACGCATGACTAGTACGGACTGACCTCACCAACACCCCAAGAACGCATAATTCATTACAAGCGGAAGAGTGGTCAAACCAAAAATTAGTAGACTCGGGTCTACAGCTCTCTGGGATGGCTACGCCCATCAGGGTTTGATCTAAGATTTATCGTTTGAGGAGCGAGTGGCTAAAAGGCCACGAGTTTCCTTGGGTGGTCCGGAGGCATCCCCCGGAATTTTTTTGAAATGAATATACGCTGAGATACAATCGGTGTATTTTGAGACAATTTTGATAAATGTTACGGTGGTATTTTGTATTATGTTTTAGACATGATCACGTTCTGACAGTGTTACAATACACCATGCCCTTTGTCATATGGTGTCCTTGGACTGGGAATACTTACTTCATGTGCACTGATCTCGTCGCTTCTGGATGATTTTTGCGATATTGTTTCTTATATACTGTAATGATAACAATTTTTGGGAGGAGGAAGCTTCTACCCCTCAAATACCCTAGATAGAACCCTGTCTGTCTGAGGTTTCGCAGAAGGCTTTAAAATTAAGCGTGAACTATGAAATCCTTGTCGGCGCGAAGCTGGGCAAAGAATGCTGTTCGACTGAAAATACTTCTGAAAACTTTGGTGAGAAGGCTCTTTTGAATATGGAAGCAATTTGTCTGGTCAAAAGAGGAGAGAGGCTGGCAGCGGACTGTATCCTAGTTCCAGAGATCCGTTCTTGAAATACCTTATAAGAAACCACGGACTGTATGGTCCCTATGTGGCTCAACCAAATCGGTCAAAAAGCAAACTAAAGACTCGCAATCAGTTTCGCGAACGAAAAACCCCTTCTATTCAACGAAACCAGCATCATTGCTCAACCTATTCCCCTGGTGAAATCAACTAAAAAGTCCACCCCTGCTATGTAAAAACTGTTTTCGAACGGCGCGATGTTAATTTATGTTAGGCTTTTCCCTGAACCTGTCGGCGCAACCATCAAGAAATCTCGATCACTAACTTACCCTGCTACCGATATCCTTCTTTGAAGCCAAGTTTCCTTAGTCCGGCGTTAATCGCTTCGTGTAGTTCCAACCGATAAAATAATGGAGACAAAGAACATCTGTCTGAAATTACTAACAAACAAGAAGAAAGCAGTGAAAAGGCGTTTTTCGGGCCTCCTTTTTACCCACTGTTGTCAANAGAGGAGAGAGGCTGGCAGCGGACTGTATCCTAGTTCCAGAGATCCGTTCTTGAAATACCTTATAAGAAACCACGGACTGTATGGTCCCTATGTGGCTCAACCAAATCGGTCAAAAAGCAAACTAAAGACTCGCAATCAGTTTCGCGAACGAAAAACCCCTTCTATTCAACGAAACCAGCATCATTGCTCAACCTATTCCCCTGGTGAAATCAACTAAAAAGTCCACCCCTGCTATGTAAAAACTGTTTTCGAACGGCGCGATGTTAATTTATGTTAGGCTTTTCCCTGAACCTGTCGGCGCAACCATCAAGAAATCTCGATCACTAACTTACCCTGCTACCGATATCCTTCTTTGAAGCCAAGTTTCCTTAGTCCGGCGTTAATCGCTTCGTGTAGTTCCAACCGATAAAATAATGGAGACAAAGAACATCTGTCTGAAATTACTAACAAACAAGAAGAAAGCAGTGAAAAGGCGTTTTTCGGGCCTCCTTTTTACCCACTGTTGTCAATCTTTCTGCCCTAAAAATATTAATTAAACTCGTTACACAAAGTTTTTGTCAAAAACAAGCACTGCTACATAATTACTAGTACTGCTATTTTCGTAACTGACACAGCTACTTCTATAACTGGCACTGCTACTTATTATTATTATTATTATTATTATTATTATTATTATTATCATTATTATTATTATTATTATTATTATTATTATTATTATTATTATTATTATTATTATTATTATTATTATTGGTAGCCGCACGCTAACTCAAAGACGAAACATGACGCTGATTACCGTTGATGTGAGGAAAAGTGGCTCTTCTGTGAGCTGTTTTTTCACATGTTACACATTGCGTCATCCCCAGATTCCCCGGTCTCCGCTTGGAACGCCTAGGACTATGACCTCCTTTTGCAGAGGACAAAGAAAAAGAGAAACGCTTGCATTTATTAGAGTCTCCCTGCTAAGGAAACTCGTCTGAAAACGCTAATTTAGTGTTTAAATGGACGGACAGGATGTTCCTCACACATCATCTCTTCGTCGTTGCACTAGATTTGTGAAAACCCCCACGGGGAGGCTAGGGGGGGGTACTCTGGATTTCAGTTGACGAGGATGATCGAATGGTTACAAAAATCAAAACCTCAAAAATTCCCTAGGGCCTCCAACGAAACTCAAGAAAATCCCTGGACCAAAATTAACCCCCAAAAAAATCGCATACCGGATTTCCAAGCCTGAAAAATTTCCAGAAAGCATTTTTAATAAATAATAATAGTGCGTTTGCGGCCGGGATAACGGGCACCACCAACAAACTTAAGATTGTTTTGAATACCCCAAAACTATCCTTCTTTTATCAGGCCACCGAATAAAATGCCAAAAAAAATCGTCAGTTGAAATCCGGAGTACCGTACCCCTCTGGATCAAAGCCACCCTGACCACGGTAACTAACACAACCTAAATCACATTCACAGGCCTAACAGTCTGAGTCAATTTGAAAACGGATTTCCTCAAGGACTTGACTGACATACGCAAGGGATTATGTTGCAGAAATGGAATTTGTTCATGTACTACCAAGGTAATTTCTGACTCATACTCTTTTTCCCTACTGCGGACCCCAGTAGAAGAAGTATCTATATTGCCTTCTACCCTGTTTATGGCCGCTGGGCCGAAAAAAATATTTTGGACAATCTACCCAGTTAAATATCGGAGTGCATGTAAAATTTTGTTCTTTCAACACATTCTGATTTCGTATGGTCGATAATACATTTACCATTATTGAAATTTAAGAACATCCGTAAGAACATTTCCAGGTTGAAACTGCCAAGAAAATAAGAACGGTCCAGGTTCAATGCAACTCGAAAAATGGACGTCAGTTCTTTACGGCTCACTCAATTCCAAGCGTGCCCATTCCCCACGGGCATTTAGCCTTTTTTGTCGGAAAAGCTGCAAATGCCCCACGGTGGGGCTTTAAATAGGGTGCAAATTCCCCACCCGGGGACAACACCATTTTTGGAAAATCTGCAATAATCTGACCAGACTCGCCAGTGAAGCACCCTACGCAAATCGCTCCTAGCCCCTAGTTATAATTATAGCAAAAAAGAACACATTGATAACCTTAATCTCAATGACAGAACTATAAATTAGTATTTTAGTAATACCTTTCTCATTTTCAAAGATGTTTAATTTAGTGAATAATTCACAAACAACCGACGCGCTTTACATGAGTATTTTCTCGTCACGATGAAACCGTATTGATCGTACAATACACGAAGTTTTTTTACTGGCTTTTAAATATCTCGCAGAGTTTTTCTAGGCCTTTCTGCCTCGAAAATTCAGCGGGTTTCTTTCACAGAAAATAAAATTTGAGCAACTAAAAAGGAGGTACAAACTCGTCCTCCCGCCCTTCGTTAAAGAATCTGCCTACGTTTTTTACCTTCACAACCTCGCTTTTGGTGTGTGTAGCAAAAAAAGCATAGGTATTACAAATATTCTTTATAAAGCTATCTAAATAGGGATATATTTTTACTGAAACATTGAAAAGAAACGACTTTAACCGCTTCAAGAAGAATTGACAAATGCCCCACCCCGGGGCAACCCTAACCCTGACAAATCCCCAGCCCCGGGACCAACAAGATGACAAATGCCCGGGGAGATGGGTAAGCTTGGAGTTCACTGAGCCATTAGAAAAATAGACTGTATGGCTCTCCTTTGAGAGTTTTCGTCGTCCCTGCAAGCTTCTGCTGTTGTGTTGGAACATATTTTGTTTCCTACGGATATGGCTGTTAACGCTCAAAAAGGTCAAAATTATCATGATTAGCTCCTGCATGAAGTTTTTACCTCAGCGGTATTTTAAGCATCTCACAAGCAGATGCCGATGTTAAGTGTTGTCAAGAGCTTGGTGTTGTTTGTTTCCTCTTATCGGCCATTTTGGGTTTTTGTCGAGGTTACCGCTAAGTACTCGTTCCCAGACTTCCATTCCACGATCCCTGTTCCCCGCTCCCTGGTCCTCGTTTTAGTAAACATCCCATGTTTGCGATTTTGTCACTTTTTCGTTTTATCCAAAATACATCAAGAAAAAGTATTTGGTGACGTTCTCGTTTAAAACCCAGCCTTTCCAGATGATAGAAACATGGATTTCAAAAGACCGCAAAATTAACATTTTTCTAAAATGTTTAGTCCAAGATTTTGGTCAAAATGTTGAAGTTTTTTCATGTTTTCGTTTTTATCAAAAGTAGATCGAGAAAAAGTGTTTGCTAACGTCCTAGATAAAAAAGTCGCCTTTCAAGACTATTAGAACATCTGTTTATAAAAAAAAAGCAAAAATTGGCCTTTTTCCAAAGGAGTAAGTCCATCGTTTTCGTCAAAAATTTGACATTTATTCCACGTTTATATTTATGCAAAATACACCAAAAAAAGGTTTTTCTGTAACACCCTGTAAGCCCTTGTAACCCCCTGTAACCTGTTATCACCCAATTTAACCCCCTTAAACCCCGTCTAACCCCTTCTAATCCCCTGTATCCCAATGTAAAAGATCGTGAAAATGAATCGTGAAAAAACGATTTTTGACGTTTGATATAGAAAACAAGCCTTTCTCGAGTATGAAAACATCAGTTTGAAAAAAACACCGAATTTTCATTTTTCCAAAGGGTTTAGTCCATGATTCTGGTCAAAAAGCTGAAGTTTTATCATCTTTTCTGTTTATCAAAAACAGATTGAGAAAAAGTGTTTGGTAACGTTTTGGATAAATAAAAAAGAAGACTTTAAAGACAATTAGAACATGTGTTTATGAAGAACGCAAAATTAACTTTTTTCCAAAGGGTAAGTCCATCGTTTTTGTAAAAAATTGGAGATTTATTCAACGTTCATTTTTATGCAAAATAGACCAAGAAAAACTATCTGGGGACGTTCTAGTCAGAAAAACGTTTTTCTGTCACCCGCTGTAACCCCCTGTAACCCCTAGTAACCCCTTGTAACCCCCTGTAACCCTTGTAACCCCCCTGTAACTCCTTGTAACCCCTGTTACCCCTTGTAACCCCTTGTAACCCCCAGTAAGCCTTGTAACCCCTTGTATCCCCATGTAATAGATCGTAAAAATAGATCCTGAGAAAAGGATTTTTGACGTTTTATATAGAAAACACGCCTTTCTGGACTATGAAAATATTGGTTTAAAGACAATGCAGAATTTGTATGTTTCCAAAGGGGTTAGACCATGGTTTTAATAACAAAAAAATTGAGATTTTGTCAACTTTTCGTTTTAGGCAAAATACACCAAGATAAAGTATTTGGTAACCTTCTTGTTAGTAAACAAGCCTTTCTATACAATAGAAACATAGATTTAAGAAAAGCGCAAAACTGGCATTTTTCCCAAGAGGTTAGTCCATGATTTTGGTCCAGAAGTTGAAGTTTTTTCGTCCTCTGTGTTCATCAGAAAAAGATGGAGAAAAACATTTTGCTGACATTCTGAATGAAACAGAAGCCTTTCGAGACTATTAGAACATCTGTTTATGAGGAACGCAAATCTTAAGTTTGCGTTTTTCCTAAAGATCTGTTCTTATTGTCTTTTAAGACTTTTAAAGGAGAGAGTCCATGAGCTGGTCAAAAAGTTAACTTTTTTTTCTCTTTCATTTTTATCAAAAATAGATCGAGAAAAAGTGTTTGTTGATGTTCTAGATAGAAAAGAAGCCTTTAAAGACAAGAAGAACAGAGTTTTATGAAAAACGCAAAATGAGAATTTTTCCAAAGGGGTAAATCCATCTTTTTTGTCAAAAGTTTCAGATTTCTTCAACTTTGTTTTTTATGCAAAATAAGCAAAAAAAAGTGTTTTGTAACGTTCTCGTTAAAAAACAAGCCTGTCTAGACAATAGAAACATGGATTTAAAAAGAGGCAACCTTGACATTTTTTGAAAGGGGATAGTCCATGATTTGGTGAAAAAGTTAATTTTTTTCTTTTGTTTTTATCAAAAATAGATCGAGAAAAAGTGTTTGTTGACGGTTTAGATAGTAAACAAGCCTTAAAAGACAATAAGAACAGATCTCTATCAAAAACACAAACTTAGGATTTTTCCAAGGGGATAATTCCATCGTTTTCGTCAAAAGTTTAACATTTCTTCAACTTTGTTTCTTATGCAAAATAGACCAAGAAAAAGTATCTGGTGATGTTCTACTTACAAAAAAAGTTTTCTGTAACCCCTTGTAAGCCCCTATAACACGATGTGATCCCCTGTAACCCCCTGTAACCCCTTGTGACCCCTTGTAATCTTTTGTAACCCAGTGTAACCTCTTGTAACCCTCTGTAACCCCCTGTCACCCTTTGTAACCCCCTGCATCCCAATGTGATAGATAGTGAAAATAAATCGTGGAAAACGATTTTCGACGCTTTATATAGAAAATAAGCCTTTATGGACAATAAAAAAATCAATTTTAAAAACCCACAGAATTCCCATTTCTCCAAACGGGTTTGTCCATAGTTTTTGTCAAAAGTTTGAAATTTTCTTAACGTTTCGTTCTATGCAAAAAACACCGCGAAAAAGTGTTTGGTGACGTTTTGGTTAAAAAACAAGCCGAAACAATAGAAACATGGAACATGGATTTCAAAAAAAGGCAACCTTGATATTTTTTTAAATGGGGTAGTCCATGATTTGGTCAAAAAGCCCCCGGGTCCCAGGGGGGGGGGGGTACTCCCGCGAATTTTGGATAGGGGTGTACCGCGAAGGTTCGTGAACCCTAACCCTATTTAAGGACTAAGAAAGCGAAAACTGATATCCTTTTTAAGGCCCAAAGCCGAAAAATGACACCCTATTCAAGGAAAAAACAAAATTATTAATAACATGAAAAGGAAAACTTTATTTCTTCTCTGTAACATTGGATGTATAGCATCAAGCACAAAATACTAGAATAAGCCTAGTTTAATAATATGCAGTCATAACCGGCGGGCGTTTTCACACTCCAGTATTAGATAATACAATTAAGCTACCCTATGTAAGGACCACACCAGGGGCACAGAAACCAAAGGTTCAAAAAAGATACCCTATTCAAGGACCGAAAACCTCAAAAACCATACCCTATTCCGCGGCACGTACCTATATAGCCCATATATGGGAGTAGCTCCCCCCCCCCCCCACGGGGTCAAAAAGTTAATTTTTTTTTCTCTTTCATTTTTTTCAAGAATAGATCGAGGAAAAGTGTTTTTTGATGCCCTAGATAAAAAAAAGCCTTCAAGGACAAGAAAAACAAATCTTCATGAAAAACCAAAAAACAAAGTTTTTCCAAAGGGGAGGGTAGCCCCCCCCCCCCCCCGGGGTCAAAAAGTTAATTTTTTTTTCTCTTTCATTTTTATCAAGAATAGATCGAGGAAAAGTGTTTGTTGATGCCCTAGATAGAAAGAAGCCTTCAAGGACAAGAATAACAGATCTTCATGAAAAACGCAAAATCAGAGTTTTTCCAAAGGGGTAGGTCCATCGTTTCGTCAAAAGTTTCAGATTTTTTCAACTTTGTTTTTATGCAAAATAAACAAAAAAAAAGGTGTTTCGTAACGTTCTGTTTCGTTTTTATCCAAAAAAAATCGGGAAAAAGTGTTTGTTGACGTTCTAGATAGAAAAGAAGCTTTTAAAGACAAGAAGAACAGATTTTTATAAAAAAAAAAAAGCAAAATTATAATTTTTCTTCAGGGGTAAGTCCATCGTTTTCGTCAAAAAATTCAGATTTCTTCAACTTTGTTTTTTATGCAAAATAAACAAAAGAAAAGTATTCGTAACGTTCTCGTTAAAAAACAAGCCTGTCTAGACAATAGAAACATTGATTTTAAAAAAGGCAACCTAGACATTTCTTCAAAGAAGATAGTCCATGATTTCGTTAAAAAGTTAATATTTTTTGTCCTTCGTTTTTATCAAAAATAGATCGTGAAAAAGTGTTTATTGATTTTCTAGATAGACAAGAAGTCTTTAAAGACAATAAGAATAGACGCAAACTTAGGATTTTTCCATGGGGGTAAGTCCATCGTTTTCGTCAAAAGTTTGAGATTTTTTCAACTTTGTTTTTTTATGCAAGATAGACCCAGAAAAAGTACCTGGGGATGTTCTACTTAGAACAAAAGTTTTATGTAACCCCATGGAACCCCCTATAACCTGATGTAACCCCCTTCTAACCCCCTGTATCCCCTCTTGATTCGTTGTAACCCCTTGTAACCTCTTGTAATCCCCTGTAACCCCCTGTAACCCCCTATCATCCCTTGTAACCGCCTGTATCCCAATGTAATAGATCGTGAAAATAAATCGTGAAAAAACTATTTAACTATAACGAAAATACGTCTTAAGGACAATGAAAACATCGATTTCAAAAAGCCAAAGAATTCCCATTTTTTCGAAGCGGTTGGTCCATGGTTTTGGTCAAAAATTTGAAATTTTGTTAACGTTTTGTTTTATACAAAATACACTACGAAAAAGTATTTTTGACGTTCTTTTTAGAAAACAAGCCTTTCTAAACAATAGAAACATGGGTCTAACAAAAGGCAAACTTTGATTTTTATTAAAGGGGATAGTCCATTATTTTTGTCAAAATGTTGAATTTTTTTTTATATTTTGTGTCTATCGAAAATCGATCGAGAAAAAAAGTGTTTATTCACGTTCTAGATAGAAAAGACGTAAGCCACTAGCACGTGCTCAAAACATCATGCATCAACATCATGCGACCTTGTTTTTTTTTTTTACCTGATTGTTTCCAAAGGCTGCTATCTTACCTTTAGGAGAAATGCAGAAAGTCCGATCAGAGAAATAAATATATAGCATGTTTTGCAATGAACACTGAGACGGAAAATTACTACTACTTTAGAAAGGAAAGTGTCCGCAAAGATTTGTACTTGCCATAATCCAGCTTAGCGTTTGTCGGCTCAAATACCAACAAATAATTTCTTTGTGTGTCCGTTGATTAGGTTATTCAGCAAATTTAAACGACTCAACGTGAATTTTGGAGTTTTGGATGTACTTTTAGAACTGTTAATGACTTAAAGAATTCGTTATTTACTACCTACTTTTTTGACGGGGATGTCTTCAATTCTCTGATTCAATATTCGGGCAAAAAAAATTCCGTGCTTCAGATTGGACGGCTGAAAAACCCAAGCATGGTTCTATCTAAACAAATAAGGGGAATTTCGACTCTTCGGGGTCATATACTTGTGTCTTTGCCTAATATTTAAAACATGGCTATCATGAAAGATTTGTTTATTATTTTAGTGTATTCATCCTTTGATTCCTGTGTTATTTGCTTTTCAGCCACTGGAACGGGATAAAAAGGCATAAAAGGTTGGGCGTGAAATTTAATAATGTATAGATTTTGCCAAGACCAAAACCGAAGCTCTCGTAAGATCTTACAAGAACAGTCTTTCTTCAGTACTTCAAATGTCACCATAACAAGAAGTAGATTGTATTCCTTCTAAAAATCTACCTGGGCCTGCGATCAATTGAAAGCCATGAGCTATAGATATATATTCATATTCAGTGGCGGATTCAGGGGAGGGGCCCGGCGGGCATGGACCCCCCTTTAATTTTAGACCAAACTGAGGCTCGAAGGGGCGAAAAAGTTTTTTCTGAGACTGACCCCCCTTTTCTCAGGGTCTGGATGACTGAGCCTTCCCCCCCCCCCCCGCCCCTTTTCTGAAGTTCTGGATCCGCGAATGATTTTATGACACTGGCCCCTCCAAATATAAGCCCCCTGGAGGGCTTGTACTTGGAAATTGCCCTCAAATACAAAGTAAAACAAAGAAAAACGGTTAATTTCCTCCCAACTATAAGGCTAGCCAATCGAATTTTAAACGCAAATTTGCCTCCGCACATAAGCCCCTCCAAATATAAGCCCCTCCAAAAATAAGCCTGTCAAAAATGGCCTTTGCAAAGTATGGGTCACAAGTAACTATAGTTTGCTTCTGAGATCTCTAAATTACTTTCCTTAACTTATTTGATTTATTTATCTATCCTGAGTATTCGTATACATGTAAGGTGAAAGGAGCTAATAGACTGTATCTCTTACCCGTTTCTTGTTGTGTTGATGCGCTTTGTTGTAGTTCTGCTACTGATGTTGACATTGGTCGAGCTGTCGGAAAAGAACAAAATGGATCGACATCTTTCAAGTTCACACTTTTCCTCCCGTTCAACTTACAGACAGATGATAGTGCATAGAGTGATTGAGGCTATTAGAATGCCTTTAAGACAGGCATAGGAGGGTGACTAGAAAAACATGTTAAGCCGCTTGTGGAGTACTTGAAAAATCACTCCCAAGCACTGGATAACTAGTATTTCTTAATATTAGCAGAGCTCTGCCCAGCTGATAGCGGGCACGACGGGCAATCAAATTTTGTTATCTATGCAATCAAGATACCTTACTGCGACGAAATCGTCCCTACGTACGTACGTTCGTCCATACCTCATGTCTGGTGGATGTGAAATGTCACAATTGCAAACATGGAGTCCAAGGCATAATCACTCGCAGGATTTCAGACAAAGCCAAAACTAGAAAGACGCAAATAACTCAAAACCCCTTACTTAAAATTAAACCTATAAATCACCCTAATCAACCCAGTCACCCTCTCTTGAACGCCTTTTCACAAATGGTCTCCATTATTTCAATGAATGTGAACAAGACTAAACTTCCCGCTGCAAAAGGGTTTACCATAGTGCACTGCAGGCTATGAAATATGGTTCACGGGAGCAAGCTTCATTGAAATAGGTGAATAGGGTGGTGGTGATGATGATGATGATGATGATGATGATGATGATGGTTGTAAATTTCGTAACTGGTTGTGCGCTGGTAAATAATGAGATGCAAGCCTTAGTATATGCTCAGGATACGGAATGTTATTAGCTAATGACGGTTTGAAGGATCAACGATCTGTCAACTGCTCGTAACTCTCCGTAACAGTGCGGCGATATTGACTTTGTCGAAAAAAAAAGGAAACACCTTGAAGATTAGAATAAAGATCTAAAGACAAAGAACAACGAATTGACAAAAGAGTTTGAACAGCTAAGGGGTAGGTTGGATTGCTGTAAATAATAACTAGTATTAACCAAAGGTTACGGAGTGCGGGCGACAACGATCGAAGGTCAAATCTCCCGGTCAAAACGCTTTTGAACCAGCGCTGTGCTTTGCGCAAGTGTCCCGTGACATGGTCAAAACACGCATGATCAGATTACGAATGATAGAAGGTCGAAACGCGCGTGATCAAAGAGCGTTCTGTGCATTCCATACATTCTTAGCGGAAGTCCAAACGAATGCTGGCTACATACATGCCACGCATGCGTAATAACAACATGGAGATTAGGATTGCGGGCTCCTCTTGTCGCCCGCAATAATGATTGCCAAAGATTATGATAACAGTTATGATGATGGCCCCCAGTTAAAGGTTTTTCCACCTGTTGAAGAAAAAAACTGATTTAAAGCGCCTCCAGATATAAACACCCCCTTCAAATTAATTGCAATGAACTCGATTTATTAACTAGTAATAGTTGACACTACAGCTGACCCCGGTCTGTATATTGTCGGTCGATAGTATTCTTGCTCGTTGTGTAGCTCTTTGAAATATACCGATTCATAATGAAGATGTTCACACGACATATTCCGTACAATAGGTGAGATAAATTACAGGAAATAAACGCAAGGTTCCATGCACAGTTTCGGTTCGATTTACACATTTTTGATCAAAACATTCTCTGTTTCAAGAATAGTTTATTCTAAACCATAAGAAAAGATTTAATAAGAAGTTTAATTTTTCGCTATTTCTATTTCACTTTTTACATTTAGTTCATTTCATTTGCCGGAAAGTAAGCCTTAGAAATTAAAAGGACGTTTGATCGATTCACGCTCGCGCATTCTAGTCTTATTTTAAACTTTATAGCGGAAGGACACCTGCCTTGTGAGCAGGGAATAAGTCAGCACAGAATTTAATGGTCGGCGAATTTCTGTAATCGTCCATCGTTTTGCAAGTGATAAGCTAGCCGTTGAATCGTTCACTCGTCTTGCTTGTTCTGCTTGTTTCGGGCCGAGTCTTGTTCCGGTCAAAGAAAGAGAAAGAGTGTCTGTCAAGGTTCAGCTGAAGGTTTCCAATCAAAGATTTGTGAACTCGTGTCTGGCAAACTCACTTAGTGTTAAAATATACATCTACGCACCTTATAACTTCATCTGCGCTTAACGAGTGTCTTTTGGTCCATAACTTTCATAAAAACTCCTCCACAGAGTGTCACTGATAACACGTAACGCAAAAGAGTATCGAATTCATGTCACAAAATCTACCTATTGTAAGCTGTTAGCCTCCTACGCAGGCGTTTAGCAGCTAGGTGGCGTTAGAGGGAGGGAAGCGAAAGGGACCGCGAACGACCTCGGACGTCTGAGAATCAGGCTAGCAGATAGGGAGCTCGTATTTCGTCCCTCCCCACAAGGACGAAGGGAGGGACAAAATACGAGCTCCCCTAAAAACGCCCGCGTGGGAGGCTAATGTCATCCTAACCATTTCGTACTTGCGGGCGAAAACAATAGAAACGTCATAATTACCTACCGATTCCTCGCGGCCCCTGTTCAAGCAAATCGAGATTTTTTCTATATCGACTGTATGACTGTATATTTCAACTGTAAGTACTTTCCTTAATATACATGAACGCGCGAGTTACTAGAGTGCCTCCTCGGGATTTCGCCTTCTGGGCGAAATCCCTGCGGAGGCAATTATGACCTTTCAAGGTGAATGTAAACTAAAACTAGCAAAGGCAAACCGTATTTTGATTACAACTGTCATAAATTGTATCGAAGCGCTTTTTCTATTCCGGTCATAATCCCCGTCGGATATTAAAGAGTTTTTAAACCTAATTTTTCACGCCTGCGTGTTTTTTCAACTCTTTTTATACAACCATAAAAAGGACTCTTTTCGACCATGACTCTTAGATCGCCTGTCACGTCACCAAAAGCAAACGTCAATTTTTAGCCGTTAAATCCCAATATCAACATACAAATCCTGACCCATCCTCAACATTCTTCTTCATTCATTTTTTTATGGAACTGATGTTCAAACATCAAAATTCGTCTGCGGTGATCAGTCACTTGTTGGTTTTCATGACTTGTACGTTTTATTAGGTAGTGTTATTGTTACGAAAAATTAGATACTGCGAATATTTGTTAGTGCTTAGGGGCCGACCATTTAACTCTTGAGGGAGGGGGTGGGTGATTTTGAAAAAAAATTCCTGCAAGCGCTCGTCGGAAGAAAAAAATTTGCATGCAGCACAAATGTAATAGAAAGCTTATGGAAAAAAAAGGGAAAAAATGTCCTGCCCACCGGATTGCTAAAAAAAAATTCTTGATGACCAGAAATCACCCACCCCTCCCCTCAAGAGTTAAATGGTCGGCCCCTTAGTTGTAGTCAAAGTTTTTAAACCCTGGGTCCCTGATTTTAATATCAAAAAAAAGCAACTGTTTTGGAAGTCTGACCGGTTAAGGTACTTTAATGTTGATCCACAGTCCCTCTTCTCTTGCCGGAACCTGAGCCACTGCATTCCAAAAAGCTTAAAAATCTTTAAGGTGTTCTTTGGAAACTTCATAATTACAATATTCTGTTAGTATGCGCATTTGTAAAATTCTGGCGTTTTCAATTTACGAGTGGCAACTTTGTCATTGTAACTGATGACCAGAAATTCAGAAGTCACAGTTTCTTCCCCCACCTCCCTGCACACAAAAATTACAAACTTTCACCGTTTTTTCATGTCACAGGTTTAGTAAAAAAATTATCTTTACCAGACCGACGAGCAAGATTTCATCGCTTTCCTGGGTATTTGTTACGAATACTTTTTATCGGCCTCATTACTTTGGGTATAATGGTACAGAACGACCTGATGGCCAATCCTGAATGTTAACAGCTTTAGGAAAAATTGAGAACTGATTTTTTGGGGGGCCTACCACGCAGGCTACGGTCGCTACGATTTGCTTAAAGTCCCTACTATTACGCGTGCCTTCTTGTGACAGTCACGCCGTTTGCTCATTTCTTATTGACCCCATTATAGTCAGTGCAGTCGTGAAAATGCGACCCCATCCAGCGGCACATCCCCATTAGCCTCTTATAAGGAAGTACTCTTCTCTCCCCTCCCCCCCCCCCGGCCCCGGAGTTGGCCCGGGCAACCACAGGGAAAAACTAGGGCGGCAGGAAGAGTCCATGCGCTTTTTTTTATAAAACAAGACCCAAAATTTTCAACGCTTTCGGGGGAAACTAAAAAGAAACGGGCGAGTTTTACTAAAGAAAAAAAAAAAAAAATGATTACGCTTTTGGCAGGGTTAAAGTCCCTACTATTACCGGTTCCTTCTTGTGACAGTCACGCCGTTTGCTCATTTCTTATTGGCCCCATTATAGTCCGTGCAGTCGTGAAAATACGACCCCATCCAGCGGCACATCCCCATTAGCCCCTTATAAGGAAGTACTCTTCTCTCCCCTCCCCCCCCCCCCGGACACTGGAGTTGGCCAGGTCAACCACAGTGAAATACTAGGCGGTCAGGAAGATTCCATGCGTTTTTTTGAATAAGACTAGTCCGAATATTTACAACGCTTGCGGAGAAAACTAGAAAGAAACGTGCGATTTTTACGACAGAAGAAACGAAAACTATGATTACGCTTTGTGCAGGAAGAAATAAGAAAATAAAAATCCGAAATTTGCAGGCGTTAGCCAATGTCACGGATAGACTTCTTACAACTGAGCAAACGTACTTTGGGAAAGGACTATTCAAATGCATGCCTTCTGACATAAAGGAAATAAAGCATTGTTCGTATACGATGATCATGCAATAAAATAGAACAATGGTGCTCGAATTTCGCTGATAGTATATGTAGAAGACAACGACACCAAGGAACAATATTTATACTGTATTGTCTGACTGTATTGAAAACTTTAGTTTTCTAAAATTCATGTTGAAGGGGGCTTTTTATTTCCCAGGGGGGGGGGTTTGTTTTTTTGCTGGAAATCTAGTACCGCGAGGATTCTGGGAACGAGAAGCCTATCCTGTGCAGTCTGTGCAGATGGAGCTGTGATAATCGACACCAAGTGTGGGGAAATGTACATTTTGTGGGCAAGACCTTGCGATATGTCAGGATATATGGACTCTCCCATGGTTTCTACCATTGGAAAGGTTTGTTCTTCGTTTTGTGGCATTTTTTGACAACCCGTACGCCGGTGTGCTGCCGCAAATCGCTGGAATGTCTGGCTGCGATGTGTTGGATTTAAAAGACTTGGCCTCAGCTGAAAAGCTTAAGCTTAAGTATTTTGGCTCACAGGTAAGCTCAACACCTGCTTAAAATGTTTCGTTTCGAAGCTTTATTTAGAAAGAAAATCTTGAGTTATATTGTCGTAAAGAAGAGGTAGAAGCGTTTTCGGCGAGTTAGCGCTATTTTGGTGTTCCACTCTTTTAGCAGTGGAACACCAAAATAGCGCTAACTCGCCGAAAACGCTTCAAAACGGCCTGAGATGCGAGCAAACAACAAAGAATACAACAAAGCAATGAGGTAAGTTGATTTTATTAAAAAAAATACATTTCTTCTCCCTTTTAAGAAAAGCCGTTTGCATCTCATACAAACCTTTGTAAATAACCGTTTGTAACACAACACCGCTCGCAAGCAAGAGTCACGTCCGCGTTCATGAAATGAGCTTGGGCCGCCTGTGGGTAAATGAACAAACTCAGTATAAGTCAGTTCCAATATTTTTTATTCCTAGCTATCGAGAGAAAGCCAGAAATACGGAATAATTGAATTTTTGTGCCAGCGATATAAATCGGAAATAGCACCTTAGGTGTGAAAATTGACACCTCTGATATCAATTTTTTGAAAGCTCAGCTCTTGCTTGATAGGCCTGTGTAATTTTTATTTTGCAAAATTCTTAATCATTTGAGAAATAAATTTTTCAAATGGAATGGTTTATAGCAGGAGATCTAATACCTTAACTTTTGAACTTTATAGTCAAATGGCAAGTACATGGTCAAAGTTTTGTTTTGATGAAGATTAAAAGGTGCTGCCTCCAGAATTATTGCTTGAACTCTTTAGAGGTGGAAATTAAGTGGCCAAGATGGTTACTAAATGAGCAAAATCCACTAGCCAAAAGTAAAAAAAAATTCAAAATCCACTGGTGTATAGGCTAGTAGACCACTGCCAAGTTCGAGTCCTGCTTTTAATGGAGTAGACTTCAATTCAACTTGACAGGGAGGGTATAAAAGAAAGGGAAGATAGGGAAGGGGGATGAATATTTGAGGGGTGGCTATTAATATTCAAGGAAATACAGTATTTGTGGCTAAGTTATAATTTTTATAGCTACATTAATAAATTACATGTATGTAGTGGTGCAAAAAAGAAACAGTTTGATCCACAAACAAACTAAAGCTATATGGTATGTGAAATAATTGTCAAGCTTTTATAAACATTGTACTCATACAGTCCTATTTTTTATTTTTATAAAAAAGGACATTCAAAAGGCATAGTAGATCATGCATATACCAAGGGTGTCATAATTACTAAATGGAAGTCTCAAAACTGGATAACATAGAAAGAAACGATCCTTGGCAAAGAAAAAAAGCTCAACTTATTGTTCTCTGGGATTGCATTTTTAATGACAATTGTACATGTGCAGGATTTTGAAACCAAGTACATAAGATCCCAACCATCATATTAATGATAAATCGTCATTGTGATTTAAAAAGACATAAAAGCCAGACAACTAATTTAACAGAGAGCTTGTTCACATTCTAGGAAATACATGTACATAAATAAGTGTCATGCGAACTTCCAAAGGTTGAATATGATCTATAATCCTATTGATAGTTAATCTTTCCATGTTTTTTTGTTTAACTTTTGGAATGGACCAGTGAGAAAAAAAATATTAATTTTCCTATCACTCCAAGATGCCTATGGCTGTCAGTTTTGCTTGGTTGATCTTGTTCTGTGGTTAAACTTCATTTTTGTAATCTATTTTTTTGTGTTGGCACAATTTGGAAAAATTATGTTACCTAATTATCATGCATTGTGTCTTCCTTGCATGCTGCATTGTTGATCCTATTTATGGCTTTGTCAGTTAGTGATACTGGATGCCTGCAAAGGGGCAACTCACGACTGCCTTAATATTGGACTGGTTTCTTACCAGGTTCCATTGGCTCTGCAACAATCAAGTTGACAATCTACACCAGTTCAGTAGTACATTTCTGGACAACTGAGGCTAACCATTATACAGTGTACATGTATATGTACATCAACATGTACAGTTCTGCCTGATCTATCAAACTTTATTGGCAATCCGGGAATTAGGAATTTGTTTAAGGGAGGATGATCCCGAACTAAAGATTCACTCTTTACCTTTATCTACCTAGCTGTGCCCTTTGTCAGTCTTGACTGAAGTCCACAGTTCAAACCACTGTCCTGGTTCCCAAATATGAAACTGGCTGATGTATGTTCTATGGAGTGGTTGAGCTGAACAATACAGCTGTTGTGTACATTGTTGAATCCTGACTGAGTAGGTCTTTTTAGTGAGGTTTGCTGCTTTGGACTGGGTAGAAAATTATCGAGTTATCAGGGTTCAAAATGAATTTGGGACTGACTTCGAAAGAAATTTGAGCATGGTCACGTCTCTCTTCTGACTGGTAAAAATATGTAAAATATAAAGGATAATAACTTGAACATTACAAGCAAAAAGATACAGTCTATACATTGGAAAATGACACTTATCTTCTTGAAATGTAATGGTGCGAACATGAAATTTTTTCTGGTCACTTAGTTTTGTGTCCAGTAAACCAAAATTTTGGCTGGACATTGTCTGTTGACCGGCCTTTGTTTTGAACCTTGAGTTATGGTGGTTTCATACTCTGTGCACTGAATGAAACAATAATGAATTGTAAGTACAGTGTACATGTAGTAAAATAAAAAATTGGGTTCCAGAGGTACATTTTGTAAAGTCACTGAGTGGCTAACAATCAGACTATTTTGCCCACCTCGTTCTGTCTAAGTGGTAATCCTACAGTATGTACTAGTACGTGTACTTCTATTGTTTATCTATCAATCATTCAGTCAATCAATCAGTCAATCTGGACATTAATCAATAAATTCTGCCTCTCATGCCCACTGTTGCTCCTCATTGACTGAGCTGTCAGTTTTTGAGCAATCAGTGCAAACGGGAAACACATGCTAAATGTAAACAAACATTGAAAAGCTTTTTTAAGATAAATATCCTACAAGGTAGCCTCCGAGAGGTGATGTCTGACTGAGATACTCTTCAGAAATTTGTTTAAGGAGAAAACCTAAAGTGGAAAGTTGTAAATGACTACTAAAGATGATGTGAATTTAAGTGTTATGGGAATCTGTGGATTTCTCTCTCATCTAAAAAATTGCATGTATCTCGTCCGTCAAACAAAAGTGATCAAGAAAGAGATTGAAGGGACTGGCTCAAGTGTCAGATATGCAATTCAAGAAATGAGTGTCGTTGTTGAGAGAAGGTGTATTCTTTCTGTTCAAGTTTTTTTGCTGTAAACAATTTATATAATAGGAAAATAGTATAATATTAAATATTTATTATTCCGTAGTGGTGCAAAGAGGCAAATCACTTTTCTGGCAAATAAACTTTAGGTTATGGTAGTTAAAATAATATTAGCAAGCTTTTATTTTAATTTGCCTGTTATTATGGTCACATTGATTTTATAAATGCTATAAAGATTTTTGAAAGAAGATATCCAAGACCACAGCCACCATGCATGGTAAATGGTTACGGTGACTTAAGAAGAAATGTTGAAATGAACAACAAATTAAACAAAGGCAAGGAGTTCCAAGTAAATATGAGTCATGGTAACTTACAAAACTAAAATCTATAATTATTTTGATTGACAGTAAATATTTCCATGTTTTTTTCATCCTTTGACATAGACGAGTAAGCAAAAAGAAATTTTTACCAGCCCTTGGTGCCTTTGGCTGCCAGTTGTGCTCTGTTCTTGTCCTCTGGTGACTTCATTTTTTGTAATCTATTGTTGTTTTGTGTCTGCACAAAGTGGAAGAATTATCTGTTTATCATCCCTTGTGTTTTCCTGGTACACTACATGTACATTACTGATCCCGTTCTTGGCATTATCTATTTTTGCTCTTTGTTGGCACAATTTGTACTAATTACTGTTTATCATGCCTTGTATCTTCCTTGCATTCTACATCTACATTATTGATCCTATTCATGTAGGCTTTGTCTATTTGTGGTATTGGTTGCCTAAGGGCCAGACCAGATGTGTGGAATTAAATTGGTGAGCTGGCAATTACAATAGCAAGGGATATTGTCGTAAGAGAGGAGGATCCTTCATCTACCCTGCAATACCCTTCAGTCAGTCTTGACTGAAACCCACAGGCTTCCGCAGGTTTACTAAAACACCATCGTGGTCTCAAATATTAATAATATAATAATAATATTAAATATAATAATAATATTAAACTCGCTGTTGATTGGATTGATTGAACTGAACAATACAGACCTTGCGTGCATTGTTGAATCCTGACTGAGGGTGACAACCCAGATGGCATGACCAGTCTCATTGGGATTGGCTGTTTTGAAAGGGGGGTGTTTTGCACAGGATTGTCTAGGTATCAAGGCTCAAAATAAATTGAAGACTTTTGATGGTCGTCTTGACTGTCCAAAGAAGTCGCCCTGTCATGTCTCTCTTCTGACAGGTCAAAATGATAATAATATGAAATGACAATAACTTGAACTTACTTGCCTAACAAGCAAGAACATAAAGTGAAAAAGGATGCTTGTCCTCTTAATGGTGTGAAAAATGTATTTTTTCTCTGAGTGGCTAACAATTGGACTACATGTACCTTGTTCCATCTTGGCAATCCTACTTTCAGAAATTATAGTCAACTCACAATGTTAACTAAATAATTTCTCCCATCAAATATGCCTCACCTGTAATACACAACCACACTAAACGCTCCCAGTCAAAAATCTAGATCGAAGAGTAACATGAGCACACTTATCTACTTTTGAAAGCTATCGTCATAATCCCTATCTTGTCTCAACAATATAATTGAATGTGTATTGAAATGAACTTAAAATCACGTGCACAGGTTATATAATGAAACTTCTACAAAACAAACAGCACAATTTGTAAGGTGCAAATTCACTTGTAAACTGGCGTTTATTTGGACGAAACAAACCAATCCGCACAACCAAGGATATATACGTCGGACAAGACAAAGCAATCCGTACAAACAAGGATATATACATTGTCAAGCGTTAAAAACATCGTTACTTCGTTAACCACTATACATGTATGTTGGACCATTAAGTCCATTTTAGACAAGAGAATCAGAGTCGTAAGTGAATTCAAATTCGATCACAGTTTTCCTCGCTAGATTTCTGATCTGCAGGTTTACTGCAACGGCAGCAACTCGTGATGGCCTGAGTTCTGGTGCTTCTACACACAAAGGAGTTGGTTTGTCTGCCTCCATCATCTCCTACTGAGTCACAACAGAGCTCCAGAGGGAATAACTGCTGTACTGCCCGCTCTATACATGAAGTTCCAACACGTAACTTCGCTGCTCGAATGACACCATCCCCTTGACAAAATCTGTGACAACGCCAATCCTCCACTTAAGTAAAGATAAAGACGGTTTATCCACCTCATTGCAGTAAAAAAAAATGAATTGCAGGGTTGAAATACTACTCTAAATAACTATAATTATTAAAACTAATCCTACTGTAATATTTACAAGTGAATATTCTAATCATCATTATACGTAAATGTTATAAAAGAACTTGAGCGTTGTGTGCGGCAGAAGCTCTTGTTTCCATACTACATGTACCTTACGCGTGGAAGCGGTTCTCAGATTATATCTACTTCCAGTTCTCGTATCCTTAGGGGCTAAAAAATGAATTGGGTGATTATTTTGTGACATCTTGGAAATATAATGAATACAAAGTTACACCCTCCTCTTTGCCAGGCTACTAAGCTTAGTACAGCTAAGTGCATTATCGTAAGTAAGTGATGGATACATGATGCACTGTGCCATTTTCTGGATTGATTCCAGTTTTCTTGACAGGAATTCCGGGATGTCCTGCAATACCTGTACACCATATTCTCTAAGGTTGTATAGTTGTATAGTTGTTAAATACACCCTCAAGGTCAAATCATTAGCTACTTCTATATAATGTCCACGGCAGAAAACTGACTGGAATTATCAAACAAAAACAGCTTTAATCTCAGTAAACACAAAGGCTCAAATCTCACACATGGTTTGTAGGGAAGGTCTGTAAAAACCAAGTGCCCAGATAACTTAAAACGAGGGCTTGCCTTGTTTTGAATTCTCTGCTTAACGAGAGTATGATCTCTAGCGTTCAGGCTGTGAGGCTTTGTTCGACATTTGAGGTCACCGTAGGCCTTCATACGCGCCTTTGCTTCTTGGTCCCTGTGCATGGCTTAAGCATCAGGATTAACTTGTGGGATGGTGGGGAGCTTGGTCCTCACTGCTCAGTTCATACATAACTTGAAAGGGCTTTTTCCAGTGCTTGGGTGAGGTGTAGCCCCATAGTTGGCTACAAACACATATAACTCTCTCCTCCAATCTTCCCCTTAGCTTTGTGTGGTTCTTGCGACCTTGCTAAGATTCTTCATAAAGTTTTCTGCATGGCCATTAGCTTCCGGCCATAAAGGTGTTATTTTCCTCTAGTGGAAACACTTTTCCATGGCAAACTCATGGAAAGCCTGACCTTGAAATGGGGGTCCATTGTCAGTTTTCAGGACTTCTGGTATCCGGTGGGTTGCGAAGATTCATTCCAGTGCTGGAAGGGAATTCCCTGCCACAGTACTAGGACCAATCTCTACCTTAGGATACTTTGAATAAGCATCTAGGACAACCAAAACCATTTATCTAGTGGGAAAGGGTCTGCAGAAGTCTGCTGAAGCTTCCAGCCATGGGCCATTTGGGGTGGACGACATCTTTAGAGGGTCCCGTTGTGTTGATGCTCGCTGTCCACTTAAAAAAATTGTGTATGCCTCATGAAAAGTCTTAAAAATATGCCTGAGAGCCTCGAAACGATGACTGATTGTCCAACTCCGTGCGCTGTTGTGAAAATTTTTGATCACTGGGGCGATGTTTTGATTTGTGTTTTGATAAACACAAGCGCACCTTCTCATTGGTTGAAGAGTGTCACGCGACCAGTTGGCCCTGTCCTTAACTTTTGGGATATTCCAGACTGGTAATGCATGTAATGTAACCCTGTCAATTGGACATATAGGTATTTTACATTTAGCACTCCCCCCCCTGTGAGTTACAGACCATACTGATACTAGCCTTTCATTCCTTGAAAACCACCTCAACTGTAAAATATTCAAAGCACTTTAGTTCAATTATAACATGTTACAAATGAACTGTTGAACTGCAAAGAACAACAAACAAATATGCTGTTAACATTGGTTCAGAGACTAATATGATAATGGAAATGTAGTTCCTGGCTTTAGAGGCTATACATCACTTAACTGCTTCTGAAAAGTTGGGAACCGTAGAAAAAGTAATGTAATAAACCAGTGCAGAAAAAAAAATAATTGAAGCTAATATACAAATCATAAAATTTTGAAATGGTCCTATTGGAAAAAGGAAAAAAAAGACGTTCCATTCCGTTAAAATAATTCTTTCATGAGCAAGATTTTTATTTTTAAGGCCTTCAAATGCATAACCATTTGTGATTTACGTAGAATTTTAAGACAATGAGTTGACACTGGTTGACGGTATTTACTACATGTATGATTAATTTTATTCAATATCAAAAGAGACCGAGTGGCTTGTTTGCTTCTTGCACTGGGATTTTTACATCTTCACATAAGCCATGCAAGGAAAAAAACAGAGGGGGGCAACCTAGTAAAAATGACGTTTTACGTTAAGGCCATCCTTCATTCTTTTATTAATTGACTTTATTTGTTGTAGATGTTTTACATTTAGCCCATTCTTCATTCTTTTATTTATTGACTTTATTTGTTGTAGAACAAGCAAGGAATCTATTAAATTAGATTTAAAATGTACAAAAAAATCTACGTATACAGCTTCACTTATCGTAGTAGTGCTCAATGCATAAAAATGTGCAGAGCGAAATACAAATGAAAAGGATAGAAGTTAATGGAGTTGTAACTCGGAGTTTCATGAACTAAGCGATCGTCAGATTAAAAACTCTGGAAACTGATTTCAGTTTTTACTGAGGAAATTTGAAATTCATGGACGGTTGGAACAGCGCATTCTGTGATTGGTTGCGAAAAACTTGTTCTCCTGATGACACTTGGTTACCAGCTCGGATCATTTATTTAGGATAGTATCGTTGGCAGTCAAGATACAGAGTTTCTCAGAAAGGCACAAATTGCAGCGTGACGGATTTCCCTTGTAGGCGTTTGCCGTCTTGATGATACACTACTTGATGTCATATATCGTGTCATTGTTCTTTAGTTCCCAGATGTGTTTTGAAAGAACTGTGTCATGAGAGAAAAGAGAGTTTGTGGTTGTTGAATCTTGTTTTGAGGTCATTTTCCCTCATGCCGATGTAGTTACTAGTAGTTCTGGATGCTGTCGTGACTGTCACTTTGTAGATGACATTATTTGTGAGACATTTTCCATCAAGAGGGCAAAGGTTCTTGTTTCTGCAATTACATGTCCTCCTGTTGTCGGTCATTTCGCAGTCATTAAATATCTTCCTGTTGTGGTTTTTGATCATGTTGGCCATGTTAGGGAGCACGTCCAAATATCGATCGGGAACCCGATCATTGGAAACGGACCTGATTTATTTTCCAATGGTTGGGAATCGGTACCGTTCTTTAGGCACCATGCAGTTGCTTTGGCGGAGGTTATCCAAACAAAATAAAACTTGGGCAACGAGCGAGAACAACAAAGATTTTAACTAGCAATCCGAGAACTACACAATAACACAACAAGATGGCGGATCTCGCGAGCGCATGCTCGAGTCTCTAGTCTGTGGGGGACTAAGTCCTGTTTTGGTAGAATCCGCTGGCTAAAGGGCAGTCGGCAACATAGCCACCCATGTATACGACTGTAGTCTATACACTACGTTCGGCCTCCTCAAGGAGGCAAAGCTTGGCCACTGGCCGTTTGAATGTCCCTTGTTTCATCTGAACTTCAACAGTGCGATTGAGGCCATCATCTCCTGGTAATGTCTTGACGATTCAGCCAAGATTCCTTCTGCCACGGGGTAAATTGTCCTCAACCACTAGTACCAGGTCTCCAATTTGGGCATCAGTTTGAGATCTGGTTCTCCACTTCCTCCGCTCAGTAAGTGTGGGCACGTACTCACGTAACCATCGTCTCCAGAAATGGTCGGTTAGCATCTGAGCTTGTCTCCACCGCTTTCTGGAATTCAAATCTCTCTCTCATCAAAGACATCAGGAGGTACGTTCGGGCTGTTCCTTCCAATGAGGAAATAGCCTGCATGACAGGCGCTTTATGAGCCAAGCGGGGCGAACGCGACATTTCGCGCGGAGCGCAACACGAGCACAAAGCACGAGACGAGGGGAAGAGAAAAATATAGCGCCTGTTCGCAGTCCATTGTTCTTGCTGTTCCGTCCACTTACGCCCACAAATATTAACTACCCGCAGTGATGTCAAAAAAACCAATCAAAACACGATCCATTATCGCACGAAAATTGTCACCTTTCTGGCGCAAAGCGTCTGCAGTAGAAATGAGGAGTTACGACTGTTCCCATGGCTTCACGAACTCCTACCAAAGTTTACGGGCCTAAATCATTTAATTCTTTATGTAGGACAGTGTTAAACACAATAATTTATTTAGTTGTCACATCTAACTAAAACATCAAACTGGATTTGATATGAAAATGTCATTCTTTTATTTACATAAACTGGAAACACTTACAATGCGTAATGTGGTATTTCTGACAGTGTAAATCTACATACAATTCCAATTTCGTTACATCAATCATTCACAAAAAACTGTACAAAAGTCAAAAAAAAGTCAGGAAATCACAAATCACGCCGTCGCTATCGGTTCAAGGTTACAAAGGTTAAAATCAGTTACGGGAAAAACTGCGAGTCACGAAAACAAAAAAAAAACCTTCAATGAAACTTTTGATCCCATAAAGTTCAAACAAAATCCTGATAAAAGAGTCCCTAATATTTCCTAAAGAGTTCTGAGCGAATGTTCCTGAATTACTTGCCAGTAAAATCCACTTGCAAAGTCCTTGATCCACGAAAACAAATTCCTCACAAGAAGCCTTTAAGGTGTTCACACAAAGTTCCCACGCACAGTCCTGCTTTGTTCCATAAATAGATTCCATCCAGCGAGCCTTTGATGACAAAACTTGAAACAAAATCCGCTATAAAAGTTCCTGATTCGTACTTAACAGAATCCAGTAATCTTGTGAAAGTCAAATCCAAAAGTCAAATCCCGTGAATAAAGGCTATCCGTTAAAAGTCCATTTTGTGACAATCGCCGTAATTGAATTAGTAGTCCGCAAGTGAACATCTTTTTTCAAAATGCAAAAGTTTCCAGAAAATTTCAGGGCGGACTTCTTGAACTTATTTATTCAGGTCTTCCTCAGCCACATTTCTGCACTACCAAACACCAACTTGTATTCGCCCTTTAGTATATTTTCATCCGTTT
>CALNXI010000116.1:415409-417909 GCA_942486025.1 Porites evermanni | reverse complement strand
GCATCGTGGCGGTCCGGCAACAGGACGTTCTCAAGAGTCTCTGGAGATAGAGAAGCTTAGCCTATCGATCTGGTATGGTTCTAGGAGTAGTGTGTGGCATACGAAAAGAATACACGACACTTGGAAAGTGGTTAAAGGCATGAGTTCGTTCAACTTTGATTTGATTTTTGACTCCGACCTGTAGTTATACCGCAACAGGCCGCGCGATCTTCACCGATCTGGTACACTTGAAATGTTCCTTGTATCTTTGCTTTACGATCGTATATGTTTAAGAATTGATGTTTTTAAAATAAATTATTGCCTGAATATTCTGTTTATAATCTAGTTTCTTTATGTGTGCTACTGGATAACATTTGTTTTGCGGAACACTGACCCGATGCAACGCGAATGAATTTGTTCATTTGCTGATAAGCAATTGAAATTTATGCTCAATTAAGGATAATCTTTATACTCATACGTTGTGTGTTTTTGTCACCGGTCAGGCGCTATTTGTAGGTATTTCTGGGTTTATATAAGGCGAACTGAGAGAACAGTAATAAGATGTTTGTTTACAAATTTTGTTTGCTGATCGGTGACTGTTTTGTTTATGGCGTGGGTACGACCTCGTAAAAATACACGTTGGTAAATGTTTGTTTCAAAGCAGGACAGGGCTGTAAATCTTATTCTTATCGGCTGCAACATATATCTGAGGAGTAGCAAAGAATAAACTTGAATTAGGAAAATAAATAAAATCAAACCAAATGCCCGGAAATACTCTCGCGTCGCGAACAATTAATTTGAATTTTGTAAATCTACTTGCGTGCATCTAACTTCTTCGTGGGCTGCATTATTCCTTGTTCCAATGACGTAAGCCCGAAAGTCCTCGGACAGAGAGCGACTCAAGCTTGGCAAGTAATCTCGATGTGTTTGTCTTCCAGCTTCACGCAAGTAATCCTCAGGAAACAGTCAGGGCCTGGTTGTTTATCCCACAGCGAACCATTTGATTCGGCCATCTCGCTCGTTTAGGACAGTATTTCCAGTGAAACATCCGGCTCGAAGGACCAAATAATGTAGCGGAGGTTATCCAAACAAAATAAAACTTGGGCAGCAAGCGAGAACAACAAAGATTTTAACTAGCGATCCGAGAACTACACAATAACACAACAAGATGGCGGATCTCGCGAGCACATGCTTGAGTCTCTAGTCCATGGGGACTAAGTCCTATTTTGGTAGAATCCGCTGGCTAAAGGGCAGTCGGCAACAGTTGCCGTTTCCAATAATGATAAAACCTTTGCTGATTCAATCGGAGCCAAATGACATTCCGATGTTTATATGTGTCATCATCATATTATTTTATCTGATATAAAATGCAATCTTACCTTGGAAACATGTCCTAAAACCAAATGATGAAACAGTCATTTCACTCCAAATCACTGATTTCTATACGACCATAACTTTTTCCTACTCCGTAACAAATAAAAAATAATAATAATAACTTTGGTAGATTGTATGTTCCTGTATGTTGGGTTTCAAGTTTGTTGAAAGATGCGTTTTGGAGAGGTATTTCCTTCGGTCGATCACAAACCACTTAGAAACTCTTCCATGCTGCTCTTTAAAATTCATTCTATGAAAATGTAAAAGGAGTTAACAAATATTTTGACGAAAAACACCACTCTTCTTTGTTGATACATAGCAAACAAAACACCATCTTTGTGTTTTTTACTCGATACTTTCTAACAATGCGATCCAACTACATAACCAGAACTTACTTTCTGGAAACATGACTGGATGCAGAAACCATGGATAATATAAAACCACAGGATAAACTATTATGGAATTTTACGATCTGAGCAAAAAATACCGTCCGATTAGATTGCAGCCTTAGATCGTCCCAGGGAATTAGTGATAATAGAACTGAAAGATTCCCACACTCGAGAGTCACAGAACAAAGTTTCGTGCAGGACTGAAGTTGTTCTGTGAGCTTGAACATGGTGCCACGTGAAATTGCTTTGCACTCTCAGCACTTAGGAAAATTTGCGCTTGACTAAGGTGGCTGACATTTTAACAAAAATCAGAACCTTAGGGACCGGTCAAATATTAGAAGGGGGGAGGGCTGGTGCAAACATGGGGAGGGCCATGGTTTTTCATGCAAGCACAAAAGGGAGGGTCAAATAACATAATATGGAACACATTCTTTTTTTGATGACTGTTGAATATAAACATGGGTTTTTAATGACACTTCTTGGTCTAATGTCTAGATCTTCTCCTGACTCGAACAAACGGTATATTGTCAAAATAGAATGTAAAATATATCTTTTTAACGATTAATAAAGTGATGTAAACTAATTACTTAACAGCTTGATAATGATCACTGCTCTAGAACTGATTCACTTTCACTTACAGTACTTTCACTTTGATGGTCTTCTGTGACAGAAAGTTGCCCATTTTCTTTCAAAAGACCTGGAATGTACTCTTCTATGGTAGAAAGTGCTTTCTCAGAAATTTTCCCATTTTTTGCCAT
>CALNXI010000116.1:399931-415182 GCA_942486025.1 Porites evermanni | reverse complement strand
CCCTCCCCCCCCCCCCTCTAATTTTTGACCGGTCCCTTACCATAGTGTTCAACTAAAGCAAACTGTGCATACATCCGGTAAGTTTGACTCAATTAACGGAAAGAGAAAAACCAGTTGAGGCCTCCTTAAGTCACTTTCTTGAGTTGGTATGCAACCAAATAAAGAACTTGCAGGCTAATTGTCAGAAGGTGTCCTGCTCTCTCCTGTGGTAGTAAAATGTTAAAGTAACATAGTATAAACGGTCAAAGAGCCATCGACCACAACATTTGCATTTTGATCGTGGATGTTATGACTTCTTTCTATTTTTTTCACCTAAAGTTCTTAAACTATTAATGCCTATAAAGATTCTTATAATCACACGTTCTAGGTTAGCACGGGCTCAAGCTATTTTAAAATTATCATTTTGAGATCATGTACATAAACATGCAATATACACTGCGCCGCCATTCACTCAAAAGATGTTCCTCAGCGTTGTTGAATAACCCGTTGTTTCTTCTCGTGCCCATTTTGATTATCAAATTTAATCACACAAATTTGATCTTTTCTGGTCATACTATGTCATAGGAAATACAGGTGAATGTTTGAAAATGTGACGTTAAACTTTGGCTGAAACAAAACTTCATTTATAAGAATGATAAGATTAGAAATAGTAAGAAACAGGTTATCTGCTGGTTGGGGCGTACAGCTAAGCCTATTTCTGATTACATTGCGATAAAATGGCTAGAACGAGTTTATAGATGAACAGATTAAGGAATAAAACGATCATAACTGAAGGGTAAAACCTGGCTTAGTCAAAAAGGTTTAAACTGTCCGTAAGGAAATTACTGACCATAAACTATAAACACTGACCTAAAACAATTGCTGTCCACGCGTAACTTGTTAGATGTACTTGAGAACGAAAAACTAATAATAAAATAAATCATGTATTCGATGGGTTTTGCTAAAAGCAGGCCCCGTGGCCCAGCGGCCCACGGCCCGTGACGGCCCGGGGGTTTGAAGTCCCAGTGGCCCAGTCCTGATTTTCCACAGTTTTTTTGTCCAGCTGTAAATCCATGCCCATGCACAGATCTGCATCGGGTTTGGGCATGCAAAATGGACGACGGTGAGTTTGAATTCGTTTACCATTTTAATCATTTGAATCCTTGTTTCCGTTTGTTGCATGTTGTTCAGATAAGAACGTTTTCATTCTCTTTTCATTCGTCTCTTTACAGAAACCGATAGAGGACTTTCATTATCGAACGATGTAAGTTATTTTCAAACCATACTTTGAAAGTGAAAATATCATAAATAATGAGATATGTGAACTGCAAATCTTTTCTATGCAGAGACACGTCAGTCTATTTACAGGAACCCCACCCCAAAAGGAGAGCGTGTTCGCAAACATTGCTTTCCGGTGATGTAAGTACCATTTTTTTTTAATACGGTGAGTGCCCTGGGCGCTTATTTAATTGTTGGTCCTCAATGGCGGTGGGCCCTTATTCGAGGCTGGGCACTTTTTAAATTTGCACCATTTTTAGCAAGTAGCAGAATTTTAACCGTTCATTGAAAGTTTTTGTAAAGTACTAAAGAAACTCGGTGTTCGGGTAAGTCTCTTAGTAGTACTTACTCAATTTCAATCTCATTTATCTCATCGCTAAGGTCAACAAGCGAACTCTGCTTCTCAGTCGGGCGACTGATCAATTTGCCGCCTTTATGCTGTCGGACATCGAGGAGGCAGCTCCTTATTCAAGGTTGGGCAAAGAAATATGGTACATTATTTCGAGTGTAAAAGGAGCACTTTTCGATCACGGCAAAAAGTGAAAAATCAAATCCCGCCATCAAGAAATTCAAATTTGTTGTTTGTGTTGTGCTTCAATTTTACCCTTGGTTCATATTTTCTTTCCCTTTGTTTCAAACTCATTATCATACATTACCATACCCCTAAACAAAGGAAAATAAAATTTGAACCAAGGATAAAATTTAAATTCCAAATGAAAGAAGGTATCTTATTTGAACCCTAAACCCTAAACCCTACGAAATTGTGTACTCAGCAAACCAAATATATTTAACGTTTTATTTCAGATCTAAAGAACACGAACAAACATGTTGTAACAGTTTCTTGTGCAAAGTGAAACTATTGCGAAAGTTTTTCTAAGTGAACCTAATGGTCTCAGTCTTTATATCCCCTGTGGACAACTGACTAGCGGACACGTACTTTGGGGCATCGAACAAAACTGATTAAAAGAAACCCTTTAACAGCATGGCTTATTCTGATATGGAATGATGCCAAGTTTAGGTGCTGAGAACTAACACAACTGGCTGAAGATAAAACAACTAGGTGAAGGAAAAACAACTGGCTGAAGGTGAAAACGGATCATATCAAGTTCAGGTCTCCCCAAATTGGGGCCTACTCAATTGTAACAACACAAGTTGAGTCTATTTAAATCACGTTTTCTCTCACAGGAAGCATGTCAAGCTCTAATTTATCCAGAATAAGGGCTTCTTCATCCTTGTTTGGTGCAAAGTCGATCACTAAATTTGGGGTTTCGGGATTCTTCAAAAACTCTGGATGACATGCTCTGATACTCAATAAATCTAGATGATAGCCCCGTGGATTGTCAACTGCAGTAAGTTTGTCGGTTCCTGCTCGCCAATCTTTTTCTCGATGTACGACTATGATGTCCATTTGTGGTGGTCTTTCGTCGAAGTCTTTGCAGCAGCCTGGGAACTTTGGCACGCGGCACTTTTGTTTTCTTGTGATGAGAAAGGGGTGACAGGACTCACACCATGGATAGACTGAAGCGAGAGTCTTCTGAAGACTGTGCAGGTGATCGTCTCCGTTTTCTTTTTTGTTTGTGGCTTTTCTTCTTTCCGGCCTGTGGTTTGCCCGTACACAACGCCTCCAGTCATCCTTTGGGACTTGCCTTAAGAGGCCTAGTTGTGTGCTCTTCCATTTTGTTCTTGTCCTGCGCTGCAGCCACAGTGTGTGCACACACTTTATATGCTTTGTATTGCAGACAAGAATCGTCACATTGGTATCCAAAATGTTTGTGGGGCTGCACAAGGTGGGGCTTATTAGAGGAAAAACTCTTCACAGAACGACTTTCGTCTCCAGAAAAGGCTCTGGTCACAAGACCACCAGCAACCAATTTGTGTGCTTTTGTTTTGATACTATTTATCATGGGCTCAGAAAATCCAAGTCCTACAAGACGATCAAACTGGAGAATGTCTTTGCCTTCTACGTTGTTGCCCTTCACTGATGCTCGAGCATCGTACATTCCAAGTGGTTGGAATTCGTCTACTTTACTTAACACATCGGAAAAGTTTGCGTTTAGCATCTTTGCCTTTCTCCTTTTCCTTTCCCGTTCGGACAGATCAGGGTTGATTAGGTGGTCTGCACACTTGGAAACGAAGGGACAAAACTCTTCTAACACTTCATAAGGCGATTCCAGACCAGCAAGGGCTCTTGCCACGTCATCTTCCTCTCTCATCACCATTTCTTTCAAATCCAGGATAAAGAAGTCGTCATCTTTCTCTTTGAACCCTGTCCAGTTCTCCAGCATGGCGTTACCAGACTCTTACACGTTCTGTGTGTAGAGGACTTTACTGAACTGTGGAAAGCCTGCAAGCGCTGCAGATTCTGAGATCACCCTGTCACAAACTACTGGGATGAGGTAACGCGAGACATAAGAGCAGAGGCGGTTCATTGGCTCCTTAAACTCAGCATCCGCAGATTGTTGCCAAGTTTGTGGCTCCAGATTCGCGTGTTTACGTCAGGCAGACATTTCGGAGCTCTTCAATGGAACTTTCCACAGTGGGCCTTGGAAGACCTATCTGTCTTGTTTTCTCTTGTACGTCGTTGAAAAGATGATTGGCACATCTAAATCGGTACGCTTGCTGAAAGGTGGAGTCCAACACCTCCTCCAGGTTGATTTCGCCATCCAATCCACAACCTTTTAACGACTGAGAAAGTGCGGGTTCTTCTGAAACCAAGGCTTTAAAAAGGTGGCTGTAAGACGTTTCTGTCTTGTCTTTAACTAGAGTTACCGGCCCGATCATTACTGGATGGTTTTGCTGGCCTTTGCGTCTCAGGATCAGGTTCTGGTATGTTGTCACTACCGCCCAGAATGGTCCCAGATTAAAGGTCACATTAACGAACCAAACTATTGCCGAAATCTGTGCAGAAGTTTTTTATGTCATTCACTTGCCTGCGGTTAAAGAGCAGATGTGTGGCAGTACCAGCTCTTTCGATAAACTGCTGGTGGAAGCATTCGTCATCTTCCATTTCCATGGAATTGAGGGACCAGAACAGAGGATTTTCTCTGATGTTACCCATGGATTTAGCTTTCATGTTCTTCACATTATAGACCGTTTCGTGTTCCGTGGAAGCTGAGAAACTGCAGAGGCGCCTGTTAGACCCCCAACCTTTTTCTCTACGTTATGAAAAGGCTTTCTAGCAGACGCCTTATCATCAGTTTCCTTCTTCAATAGCTGCATGGTTGAAGGATTGACCCTGACGTACGGCAATTGGTTTCCTTTGCTGTTACCATGTGGAAGTAAATCAAATGAACAGGGCTCTCCCTCGAATCTGTACTGAATGAATACGTATGGGAATTCTTCGGGTTCAACAACGGCTTTGACAAGGTCTTTCCATGCTTTGTTTCTGTAGGTTCGTCGCCTGACCATTTGACCCCTGCAATTCTTGCGCTTTGATTTACTTAACTTCCACACACCCATAGCATCTACCGCTGCATCTGATGAGCTCAAGTTCTTTGTGCTGATCAGGAAGCTGACGTTGCAAGAAACCCTCTTTGAACGTCCTCCTTGGACGCTGGAGGACAGATGCTGACTGTTCTGAGAAGCCATGAGTTCTAGCACTTCGTCGTTGGTTATTGGATCCGCCCTACCATGAAATATCCCAGATGCATGTTGATGGCATGATGATAGGTCGCAGGTAATAGGTGTTCTGTTGATTGTAGAGAGAAATGTCAAATTTAATATGGGCACATGTAGAACAAAAAGATACTCTAATCATGAAAATAGCCACATCTAACATATTTTGTGGGCCTTGAAAATAAATCAAGTATAATAGGCTTCCTACAAGATCCCAAAGTTTCATTTTTACTCTCTTCACTAATGCTCTTAACATTATCGAGCGAAAGGCAGACTAAGCCACCATTCGGTCGCTCCCCCACCCTCACCTCACGTCTCTCTAGATACAGTTTCTGGAATTATAGAAATGGTTAACAATGCTTGATAACTACCCGACAGACCCTTTATAAAATCACATCAGCTGAAAACTTTACTTAGTGCAGTTTTTTTTTTAATATTTCACCTTTCCGGAGAGCTGTCTGATGGGCTGTCAGAACTTTCAGAACTCGTTCTGTTAAGCTGTCTTTTTCTGTCATGTGGGATACAAAATAGAAAATTAAACAAAATAAAACATTCAAGTTGCATGATAACCATATCTTTCAGTCTTATCAGCTGTAACGGATGCTGTAACTGATATGTTAAGAGAAAGTTCACACTAATAACTGCAAGGTCATAAAACAATCTCAAAAGGCGCTGTTAACACTAGCTCACATGCGAGGCAGAGGCAAATCTACCGATTGGTCTTCTTTCGATGGAGAGCTTAGTCCTTGAAAGGTTTTACTCAGTTCTTCAACAGACTTGTCGCTATCCTGTACATATGGAACAACAACATCATCACTTTCCTGTGAATGAGCGAAACTGTCTAAAGAATTCATTGAGACTGGAGGAATGGGCAAATTGACTGGCTTTAATCATATTTTTGCGTATCTGCTTCTTTTAACGAACCCAGTTAGGTGTATCAAAGCCGACCCATGTGCCCTCCCATAATCATCTTGCAGTTTATAATGGTGTCCCAAAAGACTAGGAAACTAATGGGCTCCTTGAGAAATATACAGAAATTGTAGGTAAACTTTGGTCAACAAGTTGTGACCATTTTCTTGAGAAGAAAGGTTACCATAGCAACAGCATAACCTTTAAAAAACACCCTTAATTTAAGCTTTAGTGCCAATAACTCAAGACCGAGTTCAGTGACCCCTATTTTTTATTATTGAGCTATGATCCACACGTCATGATACTAGGTTTTGAAAAGTTGAAAAAAATTATCAGAGGTGGAAAGTTGTACCATGACATATTGATCATAACTTAATAATAAAAAATGGAGGTCACCGAACTCATTTTTTAGTTATTGACACTTTAATCTTAAATTAAGGGTGCTTTTAACAGGTTATGCTGTTGCTATGGTAACTTGTTATCTCGCAATGATGATCACAACTTATCGGCCAATGTAAGCAACTGATAAAGAGTGGTAGTAATGGAAACCGTAATTAGCCACCTTCAAACACTTGTTAATTGATGGAACCATTTATTAACAAAGCTTTTGTAGGAAATCAAGTATATTTTCCTTACCATTCCATCACTTACTACTATTGCATGAGGTTCACAACGATCTTTGCAGGACTTTTTGAGGGTTACTGGTAGCTGAGAGATAGCAAATAATACCCTTAGTGCAGGCTCCACAACAATTAAAAAAAACACACAAACACAAAATAGTGAATTAAATGAAACCAGTTGTTTAACACTCAACTAAACTAAAAATTTGCGCTAAGTACTTACATAGACAGTGGAGCATCAAATGTCGCTATGCTCTTTGCTGAAATGAGAAAAAGATTGCAGATTAGGGTTTTGAGCAAGAAAAAAATGTAATGTTGCTATGCTCTTTGCTGAAATGAGAAAAAGATTGCAGATTAGGGTTTGGAGCAAGAAAAAAATGTAAAGGTTTATTTTGAAAAAATGAGAAATAAATTGAAAATTATCCAACTTGAAATGAAGAAGTAAGCACATCAAAGTAAAGGTTTTATCATTACAAACTGTCGTTTACCTACTTTCTTTAATACTCAAGTTAAGTGCTTTCCTGACAGCTTCATTGCACATTTCCATTAAAAAGTAACTTTTGCAACATCATAGAGATCGTGAAAAGGAAAACAAATAGACAAATCTAGAAGCTTACCTATCGTTCCACAGCAACTGGAATTAGGAGTGAAGCATTCTCACCATTTCCCTAAACATAAAGAAAAGCAAAAAGCAGATGTGACTGAAATGTTTCTCTTAGAAAAAGTGCAAATTCTGCCAGTGGGAATGAGTCGACATAACGCAACTACTTACGCTGTCATTAGAATCTTCATGAACATTCCTGTGAAGAAAAAACTATGTGAGAAGCTAGGTACAGGCTTATTAAAGTTTCAGAGTTACACAAAGAAAGCGTGCAAACGCAAATCGACCGCCTCACAAAACCTTTCAAAACTGATGCCTGCCATTGCACAGAATTACGGTAAGATCATCTGACTACAAAATGGAAATGTGATTGCCAACTCAGTGACAATTCGCAGTTCACATAGCTTATGAAATTTTCAATCTCAAACTGTGGTTTGAAAATAACTTACATCGTTTGAGAATGGACTTCCTCTCTATCGGGTTCTATAAACAGACAAACAAACAGAGAATGACAACGTTTTTCACTTAGCAACATGCAAGGAAAGAAAAGATCGAAAAGGATTGAAATGATTATTAAAATGGTAAACGAATTCAAACTTTTGCACGCCCAAACCCGATGCAGATCTGTGCATGCGCGTGAATTTACTGCTGGACAAAACAACTGTGGAAAATCAGGACTGGGCCACCAGGCCTCTGTGCCGCCAGGCCACTGGGCCGCGGGGCCGCCGCGGGCCGCTGGGCGTTCGGGCTGCCGGGCCGCTGGGATGTCGCGGGCTGTGGGCCACGGACCTGCTTTTAGCAAAACCTCGTGTTCGATTGCTCAGTCATTTAATGATCAACTAACTCTTGCCGTTAATGTTTAAATCAAACATATTGTTGATAATAAATCCTCTGCGGGCACTATTTGACATGGGTGTGAGTCTGGGCTTACTCTATCTCCACGATAAACGCAGCATTTCTAGACTGATCGCCTCAATTCTGAATCTTTAGTTTTGACGAGGACATTCCTGACCACACCATCTGTTCCTGGATAGACTTCTTTCACGAAGGCAAGTTCCCATTTTCCTCGTGGGATGTTGAAATCGACAAGGACGACATAGCTGAATATGTTGTGAACCAAACGGAAGACATACGCTGTGACTCTTGTGAGCTTCTGCCAACTTGAGTAATGTTAAGGATCTATCAGTGGTTACTGATTGCTTAATGGAGCCATTATTTTTGTCTACTTTTTCTGAGGATCGTCTTCTGTACTTTGACAAACTGACTTGATTGGCCACTCTTCCTTGAGGCCTTTTAAAAATTGTGGCCCATTCTTCCAACGCCCATCGATGTCTTCTAAAGAGATTCCTTGGCTAAGGTCGTCAGCAGGGTTAAGGTTTGTTGGAACAAATCGCCAGTACTTGGGGTCCCAGGTAGACTATATGTCGGCAACACGAACTCCCACAAAGGGCTTAAACGAGACTGACTCAGAGTTCAACCAATGTAAAACGATACTGGAATCTGACCAAAAAGTAAATGACACAGGCTTAAACTCTTAAACTCGTCACAGATGATTTGGGCAAGTCAGGAAGCCACGAGGGAAGCCATCAGCTCTAGTCATGGGATAGTCGTCTGTCGCAGTCGTGCAACTCTCGCTTTTGCTGCAACCAGACGTACTTCTGGTCTGTGTACTGTTGGCCACAGAAGATAAGCCACAGTTCCAACACAGCTATCGTTGAGTCATTCAGGGTTGGACAGATAGGTACTATATGGTCACCTTTGCATATTGGACACTTTGATTTTTTGCTAATGATCCAGCGGGTGGAATGAATCCTTTCTTTTCCTCGGCCACCTCCACCAAATTCAGATTGGATGTCGCCAAAGTCTGGGTCGAATTAGGCCTTGACGTGTTTCCTCACAGTCACTTATGTGTTGAAGTGTGGGAACCTGGCCTCTTTCTCTGATATCCACCACCACCCCTTTCCATTTGTCCACGAGATAGTCAGGAAGGTGCATGACAATTCTCCTCAAGTTAGCATTGGCGTTTACATCTGCATAATAATTGAGGTGGTGCATGATGGAAAGGCAGTTGAGCTCTGGCTGTAACACTCAGCTCGCCAAACTGCTCGTTTAGACACTTTAGAGCTGTAGCATACATTATGCCCTTTAATCCCAGGCCGGAGATCGCTCGTTCAGGTTCACTCTTTAAGAGCATGCGTAACTGAATCATTTGGGTGGCATCTTTAACGTGTACCTTTTCATGGATGTGGATCTTAAATTGATCTATGAAATCTGTGTAGGAGAGAGGACCACCATCGAAGGAAGGTAGCTGTCTTGAAGAAATGTCATTATTAGCTTCTAATTTGAAAAGCACATTGGCTATCGTGAAATTTCCTGCATCGGACTTGGAAAGGACTGTCTCTTGAGACTCAAAAAGGTCGTCAATCCAAAAGTCAAATGAGTGGGCATGCTCCAGCTTGCCTTTAGGAGCTACATTTAATGTCACTTCATGTGAAACAGGCGGTTGTTTTGACGTCTTTATGGCCTGTTGAGCTTCAACATTATTAGTAGAGGTGTGACCAGCATGATTTTCCACGAGTGTTAAATCCTGGGCAGAAACGGGCTGGACCTGGGAATTTGCCGATACATTAGTGCCACTTGATTGTCCTGAGTTCCCCACAGAACTATTTGCGTCACTTGCGTTACTTGCATGACTAGCCTTTTCAATGGAATCGTCTGCGTTATTTGAGTGATTCGTGTCCCCCACAGAAGCACTTGTGTTACTTGCATGGCTTGCATCCTCTGCGGAACCGGTCGTGTTAACTTGATTTTCTTCAAGCACGATTGAAGAAACTTCCACTTCTTCAATGGAAGATACATCAGTAGCCAAATCATTTTCCCACTGATCCAGGGTGTCGTGTTCTTCTGCCTCCACAGCTCACCATTCTGCTCTCCACCAATTTCGTAGTCCTTTTGAAGCTGTTCGATTTCTTTCCCCAGGCGTGCTTTTTTCGCTTGAACTTCATCTTTATCCAGTGTCTCATGAATACGCCTAATAGCCAAGCTTATTCTTCGGCGACTTTGAGATCTTTGTCTTCTTTTCTTTTTAAGGGTATTCTCCTGGTTTATAGTTTCTTCGCTGGTTCCTTCACCTTTGGCTGCCATCTTTCATAAACAGAGGATTATCTACAAGGGTACCATACCAACTGGCCGACTAAATCAATGCAACCGAGATGAGGAGTCCTTTAATAGCCTTAATAAAGTAGCAATTCTGAAAATCAAGGTACAAATGAATGATTCTAAGATTACATTCCGATCATTTTTGGGACGTTTAGTGAAGCCAATTTCTGATTACATTACAATAAAATGGCTAGAACAAGTTCAAAGACAAACAGGTTAAGGAATAAAACAATCGTACCTGAAGGGTAAAACCTCAGTTGGTCGAAAAGGTTTGAACTGTCCGCAAGGAAATTACTGACTGTAAACACTGTACGAAAACAATTGCTGTCCATATGTAACTTGTCTGATCTACTTGAGAATGAAAAACTAATAATGAAATAAATCACGTGTTTGATTGCTCAATCATGATCAACTAACTCTTGTGGGTTATGTTTAAATCAAACATATTGTTCGTAACGGTGACGTGACCAGTTATTTGAGCTGCCAGATATTTTTGATGGCCTATGTTAATTAAGACCCTTTGCCAATTCCGTTTTATTCAGTACCAATACTATCAGGTCCAACATTCAACGGAATCGGAAAAAGTCGGTACCCGATTGATGGGCATTGGTGTTACCCGATGCCAATATTTCGACACGTTCCCTTAGTGGTGCAGCTGTAGCTTACTTTATGGTTGTTTCTGTTGAAGATCTTGTGCGGTTTGTGTGATTTTAGGAAATTTTTATCAATCAAGGGATGGAAGAACTTTGCAACATTTGTTTTCACATTCTGACTAAAACGTGGATAAAACCAGAAAAGTGTTACGTGATCTGGTTCGATTCTTCTTTTTTGCTCAAGTTTGCCGGTTTTCCTCACACTGGATTGTTTCATCGTAAGCACTGGATCTAAGGGCATCATTGTATAACTGTGATGATTTATCAAAGTCTGCGGGTCACAAGAGAGTGATGATATTCTCGTGCGAATGGAAGCTGGAATTTGCCTAATGATAGAGGGTGGATGGTTGGACTTCACGTTAATGTACAATGGATTGTTGTCTGGCTTTCTGAAAGGATAGTATTTTCCGGTTGTGAGGTTGAGTGTGACATCTAGGTAGTTGACGATTTTCATGTTGCTTTGCACAGTGATTTTAGGCCGAGGTCTCCAAGAATCTTACAGAAAACCTCCCGGGCTTTATCACCTGATCTTGCATTCGTGTTCTTAAAAACGGCACGTTCGTCATTCCTATACAAGCCAATGCTGTCATTTGGGTATTCTGATGAGAGTTTGCTCAGAATATATATATCTATTTAAGTAAATGAAAGTTCCTCCCCTCTTATGGCCACTGCCTGCCCTCATTTCCTGGAATTGATATGACTCATTATAAAATAATGTTTCCGCCTGACAACAAACTAATTGTAAATTGACAACGGTAAATTATACAAAATAGTGTTAATGAAAAATAATGGTAAACAGGTAGCATCATCAACATCATCATTATTATCATTATTGAATTATTAATTTGTTTATCTATCGTGTAGTGTATTGCGTAAATTTACTAAATGTTACACGTTATTTAGGATACCAACCTATGCCATAGGTTTCCACCCATTACCTTATGAACGTAACATTTACGTTGGTCCATTCTTTTAATTCCTCTCCTCTAATGGCTACTGCCTCCCCCAAGGACCCCTTCCCTGGATCCACTACTGCATCTGGTATGGTATGATAACTTTATTTATACATGGTATTTCCTTCAGGTACATTTACATTCAACTATAGAAAAACTATCTAACTAATCTAGAATCTAATAGAAAATTTGACTAACCATAATTAAAGTTTCACAGCAACTTTATGTGCTACATTTTACGAAACCAGAAGATGTTATAGAAATCCACCTTTTATTTCATTATACGGTTCACATGAAATATAGATTTCCTTCCCAGACATTTCTTAAAACGTTTAAATCAACCCACGTTACCTGCTCAAAAATAAGTTTATTAAGCCAAGCGGAAACTGCTGATCGATAGCTTGACAATAAGCCTAAACGCGACTAAACTGAAAAACGCTAAGACTACAATATGATTATTAACTTCACGAAGATCATAAGAGATTAGGAGAATGTCCAGAAATGCACGCATTGGCGAAAATGGCAGAAATGGCAATTAATCGCCAAAATCGCCAAACTGTAAACAAAAATTCAAATGAGATGGCAAAGGGGCCCTTTGGAAAGTGGCGATATTGGCGAAAATGGCGTATTTGGCGAAAATGGCAGAAATGGTAATTAATCGCCAAAATCGCCAAACTATAAACAAAAATTCAAATGAGAAGGCAAAGGGGCCCTTTGCAAAGTGGCGATTTTGGCGAAAATGGTGTATTTGGCGAAAATGGCAGAAATGGCAATTAATCGCCAAAATCGCCAAACTATAAACAAAAAATTCAAATGAGATGGCAAAGGGGCCCTTTGGAAAGTGGCGATATTGGCGAAAATGGCGATTAATCGCCGAAATCGCCAAATTATAAACAAAAATGCAGATGAGATGGCAAAGGGGTCCTTTGGAAAGTGACGATTTTGGCGAAAATGGCGTGCACTAATTCTGTATCTTTTCATCAACCACAAATAAAAAAAAATATAGAGTGCATGTAAGCCTCGTTCTTAAAACGTGTTTTGGCAGAAATGGCAATTACTCGATGAAAAACCTAATCTGTCAAGACAAATTGAAATGACATAGCAAAGGGTGCCTTTTGAAATGGCTATTAATTGCCAAATAGTTAACCACAAATTAATATAAAAATGTTTCCAATAGTATAATTGTATACTAATAATGACAACGGTACTGTAACTTAAGTGTCGTTAATCTGTTTTTAATGCTTTTACCTTTAATTGATAACCTCTTGTGATTTGAAATTCGTCCCAGACAAGAGTGTTTGGTCGGGAATTACCACTTATAACTAATTTCTTGCTCAATTCAAATCGAATAGCCAACGAGTTGTATTCGATTATCAGTAAATGGTAATCTTCGTAATGTTCATGGCAACTTTCTTACCAAAAAATCCAAGATAGATATCCTTAATTTTCCAGGCTTGTAGGCATTGTTTGAATAGCGAGAGTTCAACATTATATGTTATGAGGAATCCAGTTTGGTTCTTGGCTACGCATTCAGATAATTAGATGGTCCGTATTGCCTTGTATATCCATCCTGTTTGTTATAATGGCGTTCAATCGTACAAGTATATATAAACGAGCTGGTTCATTGCAGTTTCACAGAACATGAACGTGTAAGGTTTAGTAGTTGTTATATAGACGCGGCGGCCATGTTGAAATAGTCGATTTTGGATAACTGCTTTATGTAAGTAGAAACGATTAGTGTCATTCCCAGCCGACTTTGGTGGTCACTCTATGTAGGAAAAACGATTAATGTCGTTCACAGGGACTCTCAGGCAATTGTTAAAATAGAAGGTAAAAAGGCCGGGTGACGTGTTTCGACGAGCATTAGCATTAGCAATTTAATGGAATACATATTGTACTGAGAATTGGTTTAGTGGTCTCAGCCCAAAAAAACAATACATTTTCTAAGTTTCTGGCCCCACCTCATATAGCAATAATGGGACACATTTTTTAAGAACGAGACAAACATGTACACTCTCTTTTTATATATCTAGTTGATGAAAAGATACAGAATTAGTTTGAATGGGATATGTTTTATGAAAGAGACAAACAAGTTCTTACTTTGATCCAATGTTTATGTTCAATAAATGCGGTGAAGTATTGGGCACAAGTGACATTTCGTGTAGGTTTACATAAATTGGAAATAAGCAAATTCACACATTTCAAAATGGCGCATGCAAGCTGCTGGACTTTTCGGCTTTCGTTACTTTTAGGGGACCGTTTCTCTAAAGAGCAAAACAAGTAAGTGCGAGAAGAAAGTGAAGAACGACGTGAACGTGAAAAACGACGGAAGAAGATAATGTGTATAGTGGAGAACCAAACAAGAATGAAGGGCACACAATGTTTATCGTGAAAGCATCTTTTAGCTAGGAACCATGCGTTTCGCAATCGCTTTTGATTTAAGGCTGCCTCACAATTTAATGAAACCAATGTGAAGAGAATTGTAACCAGTAAGGATTGTTAGGGTCTACATCGAACCTCAAAAGTTAGAGTGTCCATGGCAAGGAATTATTATGATTTCAAGGACTTGGTAGTTCTATCCTCGAGTAATTAGTGGACTTGTAAGTGAAACAAGTTAGGAACATACCAGAGTCCGCTACAAACTGATTTATTTACCAGCTACCATAACAGAAGACAACCAAGATGGCGGACTGAGCTATTTTTGCCCAGGAACGCTGAACACGTGCCCGGATGGCACTTCGTGTACACTAACCTAAGGTATACTCGTTACATCTCCTTTCCTTAGTTTAACAGCAACACAACAAACAAAATGTCTAACGAGAAATACTCTTGATCTATTAAGCAAAGGATCTTTGTAAAAAAAAAACAACAACAACAACAAAAACAAAAAAACAAAAAAGATCTGTTCAAAGTAAAGGATCCTTCTAAAGCAAAGTCTTAGTGTCCACATTCGTAATCTTTTAACCAAGCTGGAGGCCGACGCTCACGCACTGGACGACTTGTCGTACATGGTTCAGGAACTTCCGCTGATACAGGCATTGTCGGCAGTGACACATCAGCTGAGCTCGATTCACCAGGTTCAGAAGGCTCTGTAAGGTCTTGGATTGTTACTGTGGGCTCTACTTCCTCAGGGGTTGCTCTGAGCCATTTGCGGTTGCGGCGGTAATGCTTTCCATTCACATCCACCCAAAAGGAACGAGGACCCTCTTCTCCAATGACATGTCCAAGCGACCATTCATTTTCACCAGGTAAACGCATTCTTACAGCATCGCCTTCATGCAATGTAGGCAGTTCATGGGAGTGCCGGTCATAATAGAACTTCTGTTTCTGCTTCCTAGACTTGATCTTTTCTGGCACATCAGAAATCACCTGTGGGACTAGCAACGACTTGGTAACTGGGAGACGGGTGCGTGTTCGTCGACCATACAGTAGCTGAGCGGGAGACGCATTCATGCCTTCAGATGGAGTGTTGCGCCATTCAAGT